>SJXQ01012485.1:0-168070 GCA_006408695.1 Aepyceros melampus | reverse complement strand
GCCTTTCTTTGGAATTGGAATGAAACTGACCTTTTCCAGTCCTGTGGCCACTGCTGAGTTTTCCAAATTTGCTGGCATATTGAGTGCAGCACTTTCAGAGCATCATCTTTTAGGATTTGAAACAGCTCAACTGAAATTCCATCACCTCCACTAGCTTTGTTCGTAGTGATGCTTTTTAAGACCACTTGACTTCACATTCCAAGATGTCTGGCTCTAGATTAGTCATCACATCATCATGATTATCCAGATCATGAAGATCTTTTTTGTACAATTCTTCCGTGTATTCTTGCCACCTCTTCTTAATATCTTCTCCTTCTTCTAGGTCCATACCATTTCTGTCCTTTATCGAGCCCATCTTTGCATGAAATGTTCCCTTGGTATCTCTAATTTTCTTGAAGAGATCTCTAGTCTTTCCCCTTCTGTTCTTTTCCTCTATTTCTTTGAATTGATCGCTGAAGAAGGCTTTCTAATCTCTCCTTGTTATTCTTTGGAACTCTGCATTCAAATGCTTATATCTGTCCTTTTCTCCTTTGCTTTTCGCCTCTCTTCTTTTCACAGCTATTTGTAAGGCTTCCCCAGACAGCCATTTTGTTCTTTTGCATTTCTTTGCCATGGGGATGGTCTTGATCCTTGTCTCCTGTACAATGTCACGAACCTCATTCCATAGCTCATCAGGCACTCTATCTATCAGGTCTAGACCCTTAAATCTATTTCTCACTTCCACCGTATAATCATAAGGCATTTGATTGATGTCATACCTGAATGGTCTAGTGGTGTTGCCCACTTTCTTCAATTTCAGTCTGAATTTGGCAATAAGGAGTTCATGATCAGAGCCACAGTCAGCTCCCGGTCTTGTCTTTGTTGACTGTATAGAGCTTCTCCATCTTTGGCTGCAAAGAATACAATCAATCTGATTTTGGTGTTGACCATCTGGTGATGTCCATGTGTAGAGTCTTCTCTTGTGTTGTTGGAAGAGGGTGTTTGCTATGACCAGTGCATTTTCTTGGCAAAACTCTATTAGTCTTTGCCCTGCTTCATTCCACATTCCAAGGCCAAATTTGCCTGTTACTCTAGGTGTTTCTTGACTTCCTACTTTTGTATTCCAGTCCCCTATAATGAAAAGGGGTTATAGTGGTTAAAAAAATAAAAGGCAGTGAAATCCTTGCTGTTATGGAGCTGTCATTCAAAAGGGCAGGGCTACCATAAACATCAGGACCTCATTCACATAGAATTTGTTGACTCTGCAAGAGGAGAAGATAGACATATGTACATAAATGCATACATACACAACATAGAGACACCTCATGTATATGTAAAATACAGTGTCAGTGTATATTATACAATATCAGATAATAGTAAGAGCTGTAATGTATAATGTGTCCGACTTTGGAACCCCATGGACTACACAGTCCATGGAATTCTCTTGGCTATAATACTGGAGTGAGTAGCCTTTCCCTTCTCCAGGAGATCTTCCCAACCCAGGGATCGAACCCAGGTCTCCCACATTACAGGCAGATTCTTTACCAGCTGAGCCACAAAGAAAGCCCAGTGTATACTGTGACATCAACTAATTGCAAGTACTATGTGGAAAAATAAAACAAGGTACTCAGAGTACAAGAGGGGCAAACATTATCTTACATAATTGGAGAAAATCTGTATACGTTGTGGAATACACCTTTCTTCTCATGTTGAAAGATTGGAATGCTGTTTTTCTAGCTCCATTGCCCTGCTGCCCTTTCTTGTGTCTGTGATCCCTTAAAGATTGCTGACAGTGACTCTTAGATTACATCTGCAGTCTCTCCATACTCTGGGATGTAATTTGTTTAGGCCTGCAGACTTGAACTCATTTAAAACAGCAAGATGGTCTCTTGCTATCACCTTACTTATCACATACTTCAATTCCTTCTAAACCACATTTATTCAAGCCTCCTGAGTTTAAAGATCATTCTCCTTGATAAAGAAAGATGGAAATACAACAGCACTTGAGATATATGACTTTCTCTTTGCTGTTGGTTAATGTTGTATCATGTGCCCCAAGCAGTAAGTGTGTTTTTTAGGTTCATCCTTTTTACTTTGATTATAGCTGATAAGAGTGTGTGTGTGTTTCTGAGTTTGTGGATGGAAGGTTTGAGAATATTTCACTACGGTGCAGTGAGGGCCTACCTCCTGTCATGTTCTTTCAGTTCAGTACTCCTGTATGCATTTTCTCTTGTTTTAGCGTCAGTTGGAGTGAAGGCTCTGGAACTACACAGTGTATTAGTTGCTCAATTGTGTCCAACTCTTTGTGACCCCCATGGACTGTCCTGTCCTTGGAATTCTCCAGGCAAGAATACTGCAGTGGGTTGCCATTTCCTTCTCCAAAGGATTTTCCCAAATCAGGGGTCAAACCCGAGTCTCCCACATTGTAGGCAGAACTACATAGTCCAAGGGCAAATCTTGGCTGTTCCATTTCCTATAGCAGTGAGACCACGGGCAGGTTAGTTAACTTCTTTGAAACTGATGTGCCTCACCTGTACAATGGAGATAATAATGCTTGCCTCCTAGGACTTGAGAGTCAATGATTTAATACACATAGAGTGCGTGGGATTCTGTTTGGTGCATAGTAAGTGCTTATCACAGCCAGCACCACTATCATCATTTCTAATGCATTCCTGTCATCTTTCAAATGTATTTTAAAGAGAGTGACCTCATCAGAGAGGTTTCTGGTCAGCCACAGTTTGTCTTGTGGTTAGGGGCCCTTCAATCTGATTTTTGTATCTTGTGTTTCTGTGTATCCAGTATCAAACAGAATTGATGTAAATAATGATTCAAAGACCATGAATCATCAAAGAAAGATTAAATTATGCTTAGTGTGCTCATGGCAGCAGCAAAATAAATGGATGAATTCTTTATAAAGTCTGTCATTTGAATATGGCTTGAAATTTTTTAAAAAAGAATTTCTTCCTAATCAGGGAATCCATGTAAACCAGCACACCCACTTCCAAGCCTTCTGACTTAATTTAAATGCTAAAGGAAAGCTTGTCTTGATCCCAGATAAAGCTAAACAAATCCACAATACCTCATCAGTCACTTCAGTTCAGTTCAGTCGCTCAGTCATGTCCGACCCTTTGCGACCCCATGAATCACAGCACGTCAGGCCTCCCTGTCCATCACCAGCTCCCACAGTCTAGTCAAACTCATGTCCATCAAGTCGGTGATGCCATCCAGCCATCTCATCCTCTGTCGTCCCCTTCTCCTCCTGCCCCCAATTTGAGTATGGTTTCAGTGTGTCTGCCCTCTGATTCCCTCTTGCAACACCTACCATCTTACTTGGGTTTCTCTTACCTTGTTTATGGTTGAGAGGTAGAAAACAATCACGTGCTTAGGGCAGGAGTGCAGATAATCCTGTCACACAAGCTAGTCTGCCAGCAGAGAGGTTTGACCTGAGATACCCTTGTCACGCCCAGGAATTTTCATTGACTGGAGCTGTAGGTTAACTCTTGGGGGAGAGGCCCCCATAAAGTGAGAGGTGTAGGTGAGAGCATAAAACAGTAAAGTAGGTAGACTCTGGTTTTGGGGGTAGATGCTCGGAAACAGGGGGTTTCCTGAGGCTCGATCTCGCCTTTGCGTGTGCCGAAGCCTCCTTCCTCATGACCTTTGCCATGGGCAGAGTTCCTCATGCTGGCTCCTGGCAATAACAGGTGTCATCCTTAAATGTTTCTAGATCAAATGTGGAAAACACTGGACATATAAATTCTTTAGCATGGGAATTGTTAGAATTTTAATATGCTAAATGTGCACTGTGACTCTCCTGGGATTAGTGTGAGCAATAACATGTGTAATGATTCCCAAACCCCTATAACCAAGGCTTCTGGTATTACAGCACTTCAATCAGGGCTAGTGTTCTTTAGGCAATATTTTGAGAACTGCTGATCTATACTAGTGGTTCTCAATCTTGCCTACATGCTAGAGACTCCAGACTTCACCCCAATTTATCTATCAGCATCTCTGGGTCACAGGCATCAATATTTTTTTATGCCCCCTAGGTGATTCCAATGTGCAGTCAGACATGATAAACATGCTTTAAATTCTGAGAACCACAGATCTAGATAATAAAAGTCTTTCAGGTAACTGTGAGGACAAGTGTACATTTCCCCTCTGTTGCACAGTGGAAGCACCTGATGAATCCTTTCCAATTTACTCTGCCTTGTCTCTCTTCACATACCCATTGGAGCAGATATTCTAGGTTACCTGCCCCCAATCCATTCCATGCTTTCCTCCTTGCTGTCAGAAACTGATTTATTCAAGTAGCCACTACCCTTACCCCACGTGACACACAGCAAGGTGAGGCTGCAGCCACCTCAAAGTAAATCTCAATCTGTCTTGATAATAGCCCTTGACAATGAGCCATTTAGGCTGGCCACATGATCCAGTACCACTCCAGTACTCTTGCCTGGAAAATCCCATGGACGGAGGAGCCTGGTGGGCTGCAGTCCATGGGCTTGCTAAGAGTCTGGCACGACTGAGTAACTTTCACTTTCACGCAATGGAGAAGGAAATGGCAACCCACTCCAGTATTCTTGCCTGGAGAATCCCAGGGACAGAGGAGCCTAGTGGGCTGCCGTCTATGGGGTCGCAGAGAGTTGGACACGACTGAAGCAACTGAGCAGCAGCATGATCCAGTCTGGCCAATGAAAATTTTGAAAAGAGGTCTCTGGGACCCTTCTGGGAAAGGTCAGTTTGGTAATAAAAAGAGATGAGTTTGTTAGGTAGGTAGAATAGGGAAAAGGAGTCCAAAATGGCGGTGGCTAAAAAAAACAAGGAAGGTCAAAGGAAGGTCCGAAGACCAGTGTGAAGACTTCAGGTAGAACAAATGGCACTCCTAAGCCCAATTTGCATAGGGCAGACCCAAGTGGAGGCAAAAATATATAAAAGGAGGAGCCAACACACTGTCTCTCTTTCTCTCCCTCGTGCGTGTGCTCTTTCTCTCTCTCTCTCCCTCTCTCCCTCTTTCTCTCCCCGTGTGTGAGCTCTTTCTCTCTCTCTCCCTCTTTGTCTCCCGCATGCGTGAGCTCTTTCTCTCTCTCCCTCCCTCTCTCCCTCTCCCTGCCCCTCCCCTACGCACTTCTCCACCCTCTTCTCTTCAAGTCTTTGGGTTGGCATGCCCTCACGCTTTGAGGATGGGTTCTCCAGCTATCTTCTAAATAAAATAGAGCTGTAACACTGATTTGCCTAAGAGCTATAACAGGGTTTGTCCAAGACCTAAGAGCTGTGACGCGCCAAGGGCTTTGATGTCCGTTGCTCCAAATCTTTGTTTGACGAGACAAAGAACTGAGGAACATACACTCGCATGACAAGTTCAAGGGCTGAGCAACTGAACTGAACTGGGAGATAGTGGAGCACGAAGGAGCCTGGCATGCTGCAGTCTATGGGGGGGGGTGGCGGTCACAAAGAGTCGACAGGACTTAGCAACTGAACAACCACCACCAGTGCTAGGCATCTCATGAACACTTAATGAGTAATGAATGTGACTGGAAAAAGCAGAAGAGTTGGAGACTGGGATTGGAGTGAAATGTTCTGATAGGGAGGGATGGTTGTAGAAACTGCGCTCCTAGGAATCGTTCTATGAATAATCAAAGCTGCTGTGCTCTGTGGGCATGTAAGAAGCATAAAGCACAGATAATTAACATGGTGGTTTAGTCACTAAGTTGTGTCGGACTCTTGCGACTCCGTGGACTGTAGCCTTCCAGGCTCCTCTGTCCATGGGATTCTCCAAGCAAGAATACTGGAGTGGGTTACCATTTCCTTCTCCAGGGGATCTTCCCGACCCAGGGATCGAACCCAGGTCTCCCGCATTGGAGGCAGGCACTTTAACCTCTGAGCCACCAGGGACTGTCACAAAGAGATGAGCCGACCCCTTTGAGACACCTGAAAGAAATGACCACCTAAATTTTCAGGTGCCTGTACCAGTTGTGTAATGAGATGACCTTTCATATCTCAAGTCATGGATGCTACAAAGATAATCAGATGGAAAAAAATTTTAATCCCCAATGCTTGTTACATTAAAAAAAAAAAAAAAAGACACACTTCCTACTGCTTTGGCATAAGGGCCCATGACATAGCCCACAGATTGATAAGTGACCCTGTTCTTTGTATCAAATGAGTTCTTGAAGCTGGGAATAAATATTTTAGGGGATGGCTTGCATTATGCTGAAGTGACTTGCAACAAAACAATGAAAACAGAACACTGACATTATGGAAGTTAACCAAGATCTGGAGTTTAGAACACAGCACTATGAATCAGTCAGCATCCCAAACAGTAGCAAGCAGAACTGAGTTAAGAGCAGTTGACTGAAAGTTGGACTGATGAGCAAGTTCTGCTACTGACACCTAGTATGCTTAAACCATAGAATGTCTCCCTCATTCCACTCCTGGGAAAGTTAGTTAACTTTTCCAAGCCTCCAGCTCTTCATCTATGAAATGAGTATAATACCTACCAGTAGGGGTTTGGTGAGGATTACAAAGATAGTGCATCCCTCCTAGGCACATAACAAAGGCTCAGTGTACTCAGAGGAAAAGACAACTCAGAGGAGCATGACAGCCCCTGCAAACTACTGCACAGATATGTGTTGACATCCCCAGTTTTGTGAGGCAGAATCTCAGCGCAACATTTGGGTCTTCCAAACACACACACACATATATTTGCACATATACACGCATATACTTCAAGGTATACCCTGTAATACTGACAGTGTGGAGATTGAGGTGTTTCTCACTCCAGTGTTTCTTTGCTGATTCTTGCCTACTCCACAAAATCTGTGTTAAAGGTGAGGTCTTTTCCCAAACCTAATTTTCTGTCTCCTTGGATTGGGGGAGACATGTCTTCTGCTTTTCTCCTAAAGTTTCAGTCACAGGACTGCTTAAGCAAGGAGCTGATCATGCTGGGTCTCAACTCTCTCTGCCTTATGACTGCTACTGCAGTACCTCCTGCAGTATAGACTCCACCAGAAGCCACTCCTGACCCTTCAACAAGTCCTTGCCCCTCTATGAGCTTCATGATTAGGGTTCTCCCTTCTTTGGAGACTGTAGGGTTTGGGGAATATGCAAAGTAATAAAGTTTTCAATATTTCAAAAAGTCAAAGAGAAACTGCATTTGTGTTAGCGCACCTTTGGCCAGTGCCCAACAACCAACTTTGGCTGGAATGATTCTTTGGATCAGCTATGAATACTGCTCTGGGTGACCTTGATCCTCTTTAGAAGGTGGAGATGTCATCTTTTAACAGGACTGGGAGCACCCTGCCTCCCCGAGGACCCAAGAGCACCACTCCTGCCTGGAGTCTCATAGCCTGGGTGGGTCTTGAAGTCACAAATACTGACCTACTGCTTTCACTCGCCCAGAAGCACCGCCTGAAGGCGTGGTCCCACCCCTCCCAGGACGCCCCGCCCCCGACGCCCCGCCCAGCTCTGCCTGGCTCGCCTAGTCCAGCCAGTCCCCGCCTCTCGCCACCGCCCCTTCCGGGCCTCAGCGCTTTCTGAGCGTCCACGCCCCTCCCGCACGCAGACCTGTCAGGCCCCGCCCCTCCCGGGGCCCCGCCCCCGCGCCCCGGTCCAGCCAGCTCGCTCCGGCTCGCTCCGGCCCGGGGCCTCCCCGTCTCGCCCCGCCCCCGCCGGCCGGGGTGCTCTAGGTGCCGCGCGGAGACCCTCTGCACCCGTGCGAACATGGCGCTGCGCGCGGTGCGGAGCGTGCGGGCCGCGGTCGGCAGCCTGCGCGCCATCTCGGCACCCAGCGCGCCCTGCTCGCCGCGGCCCTGGGGACTGCCAGCGGGTGCCGTCCGGGCGCTGCGCACCGGCCCTGCTCTGCTGTCGGGTAAGTGCTGGAGGGCACGTGGGCCGAGCCGGGCTGCCTCGGGGGAAAGGGGCTGGGCCTCGATCCTTACCTCGGGTCCTCGGCCGCGGGCCGCCCGGGTCCAGCGAGGCGACCTCTGCGCGCTTTTTGTTTCTGGGACCCCGTGTTGCGGCGCCGTTGCTACCTCCCTGAGCTGCTTGGACGGCCCCGCAGCCTTTGTCCTGCGGGTTGAGAGCCGGGGCGAGGGGGCGGGGAGACTGAAGACAGGCGCGGCCGCCGTGTGCAGGGTGGTTCTGGCAGGAGCGTTGGCTGCTCGCTGCTGCAGACCCGGGCAAGGTCGCTGAGCTTCTTCGTGACCTTAGGTTCCTCGCATTTGTGAGCATCGTGCACACATCGTGAGGACAAGTAATAGGCTTTACTTTGCTATGCATATCGTCACTGTAAGTTCTGTAGTAAAAGTAAAGCAAGAGCATTTATTGAAACTTAAAGCACTGGGTCTAGTTTTACCAGCTAAAGCTAGCATAATGTTGCAGACACTATTTCCTAAAGCAGTGCGATAGTCTCCTGGGTTCCACTGAGGACGTTCGGCTCAAGTCTGTATCCTCGTATATAAAGTATAGCCGTGAATGTGTGTTGGGCTGAAACGAGGCCTTACATACACGGGCTTGAAGTAACTAGGAGACTTGCCCGTAAATATCTTGGCCATCTGTGCTACTTTAGCACAAGTGAACGCAGAGCAAAAACTGTTGTGCTTCATGCACCAAAACGTGAGGCACTAAGTGCACCTCTTCGCGGACTCCGGCTTCTTACTTGCACGGAGCACAGGTCTGCTGGCTGTTGTCTCATTAAGTTCGTTGTTTTAGAAACCTGTTGGGACTAGAAAAGTTGATAAATTTAGTTCAAAGTCAAACATAACAAGCTTACTTATCACCTCCCCCCACCCCCACCGTAATCTCTTAGATCTGTTGGTGGTACATGTCAGTACATACTAATTTACATACATCATTACATTACTAATTTGAATATAAGGGGAAAGCATTTCTCAGATAACTGACTTTCAAACCTGCATTTTTTTGTTTAGTTCAGTATTACTTTTTTGCATTGTCCTGTTAACTAGTTAAATATTGCCCAAGATATCAATAGCCATGATCTGGTTGAACACCTGAGTTTTCAATACTAGAGACTTGAGTTCCAAATTTTGGCTTCCTCTATCTTGGGTGGTCACTTGTTTCCCTCGCTGGAAAAATGGGAATGATAATCCCTACTTTACAGACTTGTTGGGTGAAATGAAACAATGTAACTGCTGTACATATAGCCTGATACATAGTAAGTACTTGATAGTTACTTATTAAATGTTAGTGTATAGAATCAGCAGAAAATTGATCAAATGTTAGTCTATTTGATTCAGTGACTTTGAAAGGGGGAAAATGCAAAGTTCTCATAAATTACTAAAACACTTTATTTTCTAGGGGCTGAAACCCATTGTTTTCAATACTCAAAAGAAAATAACTATTTACCTAATCTCCTGTTCACTTTTCCTCCCATTGGGCCAGGGGTAAAGAATTGTACCAATCGTTTTTAGCCTAAATTGCTTGGCCTGGTATAAAGACTTAATGGCCTTTGAGGCTAACAGGACCTGGATGCATTTAGCTTAGCAATGTTGCTGCCTTTTCCTCTAAACTGTGGTTGCTCAGTTGCTAAAACTGAATGTTGAGTACTCTTGTTCCTCAAGATTATCTTTACTATTAGGCAAGATGGCAAGACCAAGGTCAGGACAGTCTCAGAGAAGTCATATTTATGGTTGTCCAGTCCTTTCTATAAAAAAGTATATTAAACTGCTAGTTCTAGAGTTGTCACAGAATGTTAGGGAGAATTGAGTGCTGTAGCCAGATAACTATATACTATATGTTTTGCTCAGAATCTTCTTACACTTTAAAAAATTACTTCCCTCCAACTTTTGATTGCTTACTATATGCCAAGGACAGTGTTTAGAACTGGGGCTACAAATGCAATAAACCCTGCTCTTGCTTGCTTTGTGCTTGGTCTACTCCCTGGGGGAAGGTGACAGAAGGGCTGTATCTGTAGCATGTTAAGCGCCATGAGTGTGTTGGGGGGAGAGGTGCAGAGAGCTGGGGGAGCAGACTGGATAGCCCAGGAACCCACGCTTGGAGGGCTAGATAAGGCTCCTGGCAGGAAGAGTTTCTAAGCTGAGATCTGAAAGTCAAGAAAAGGCAGTGGGGAGAGTGGGTTGCAGTCAGAACACTAAGTACAAACCAACCTTAACCTTAGGGAAACATCAGATTGACCTGAAGCATTCAGTAATTTGAAGTGGAGTGGAGCAACTGACTGTGAGATTTTGCAACCTCTTCCACTGAGGAGTGTGATATTCAAGTTATTTAATGATGGGGGTGGAAATTAATACTTTTTATTTACATTCTGCTGTGTATCAGAGCTGTGTAATATCTTTTGGGTTAGGGGTAAGAGTGAACTAGCAATACTTTTAAAACAGTATTGAAATTAACGAGCCATTTTCATATTAATTTCTGTACTTTTTGGAAAACTGGTTCACTTCAGAATGTGTATATATTTAAGAAGATATGCTTTATAACAAATTTTATTCTTTTAAGCAAGTACTATTAATTCCTAAGTAATTTTTTTCACATCACTCAAATTTTGGTAGATCTTTGTTCCAGGAATCCTTGAGTAGTTTGGCCATCCTTGTATTTGAAAAGAAGCAGGTTATAAAGCCAAGGGCTAACCTGTCCAGTGAATGTTGAGCAGAGCTTGCCTTTCTACCGTTAATGTCTTAGCTCTGAGGTGACAACTGAGTTCTGATGGTATAATTTGCTTCTCATAATGATAGCAGCCACTTTATTCAAGGGCCGACTTGAATTCAGTTAAAGTAGAATCAAGAACTTAGTCAAGTTATAATTGTTCAAGGTCAGCTTTATTCCTGACACAGCTCTACCTAAAGAGGCACATTATTTTTTAGGTTAAATCATTTATGAGCAGTCTTCAGGCTCCCAAAACTTCATCACTCTTTCTTCAGAGGGACAGACTTCTTTCTGCAAGACAGACCAGTAATAGATAGGTATACATTTGAAATGTGCTCCAGTATTTGTGTGTAGGATTTACACCGAGTAATGTTGAGTACAAATAATCAAATCGCCAAAAGATTCAAAGGTATTTACATCAAGCCATCTTTGCCTAAATAATACCACATCTCAACAGATCTTTTCATATGATCTATTTTGTCCTGGGCAGTATCCTGTTGAATGACAGTGTCAATAAGTCAGACAAATACTGGGAAGGCCTTGCCTTTTGATAGCATTGATATGAAAAAAAAAATGCTTTTAAAGAAGTGATGCCACTGCTTTTCTGAAATGTTGGTCTTTATTTTAGTGCGGAAATTCACAGAAAAACACGAATGGGTAACAACAGAAAATGGTATTGGAACAGTGGGAATCAGCAATTTTGCACAGGTACTAGATTGTCTTGAAATATTTAAAACAGTCTGCTCTTGCCTAAATTGCATTGTCTTTATCTTTTAAAAATTGTTTATTCTGCCCCTTAGTATCTTGGGCCCTTTAAAGGCCCTTAGAGAACATCTGTCATAGGTGGAAAAAGAAAAACATAGGAAAGTGTATAGTGTTTTAAGAGATTAAAAGGTTAACAGTTAATAAATTCAAGAGAAATGTTTGTTTCATATTGAGGCAGTTAAGGAAAGCAGCAGAGCGAGCAAAAGGGCTGGAGTGTTAGTGTTTTGTGGATAATAGTGATATACACATGATCTGATATACACAGGACTTCCCTGGTGGCTCAGACAGTTAAGCGCCTGTCTACAATGCGGGAGACCCAGGTTCCATCCCTGGGTGGGAAAAATCCCCTGGAGAAAGAAATGGCAACCCACTCCAGTACTCTTGCCTGAAAAATCCCATGGACAGAGGAGCCTGGTAGGCTACAGTCCATGGGGTCGCAAAGAGTCGGACACGACTGAGCCACTTCACTTTCACTTTCACACATGACCTGGGGACTTGAAGAGGGAACACCTAGAATGGCACAGATTACACAAAGATAAACGTTTTATTTAGAGTCTATCTCAACTAATTCCACTGTTGCCACTGAGCCTCCAGTTTGATATTGTGTAAAAGAAAACTACAATACTAGAAAACTACACCAGGACTTCCATGGTGGCTCAGATGGTAAAGTGTCTGCATACAATGTGGGAGACGTGGGTTCAATCCCTGGGTTGAAGATCTCCTGAAGGAAATGGCAACCCACTCCAGTATTCTTACCTGGAAAATTCCATGGACGGAGGAGACTGTTAGGCTACAGTCCATGGGGTTGCAAAGAGTTGACACGACTGAGCGACTTCATTCAAAAGAAAACTAGAAGCCAAATAGCAATATGGATCAGTGACTTCAACTGGATCTCTGGGTGGGGTGGGGACAGTAGGGGCCAGGGGATATTAACTGATGGGAGGATATGGTATTCCTCAGAAATGCTGGGATCTCAGGTACTGAGAATCAATGACAACTGGATGACCTGAGTCGTACAAGGGGTTGTAACCCGCTCACTTGATGGAGCGATCACTATTGATTAGTCAGCAAATGAATAGGAGAATGTTCTCAGTAAAACTGCAGAAGTGGAAAAGCACAAAGTGTGTTTGTTCTTAAAGGAAAAGATGTCCCCATCTTTTTGGGGACATATGGTTGGTGACAAGGGTCACTGCCACCTGTGGGCCAGCTGACGGCATGTTTTCTTGCAAGTCCTGAGGTAAGAATAATTTTGCATTTTTAAAGTGTTATAAGAAAAAACAGAATTTGATCCCTCAAGTGTACAGTATATACTATTTGAATTAAAGGGATTAAATGCTTGGCTTGTTCCTAATTACTAGGTTTAATTTGATCTCTTAGAGATTTTTTTGTTTTTGTTTTTTAAAGGAAGCTTTGGGAGATGTTGTTTACTGTAGTCTGCCTGAAGTTGGGACAAAGTTGAACAAACAAGGTGAGTGTTTTTCTCATATTGGTATGTCATAGTTCGTGCCATGAGTTTTCTTTATCTTGAATAATAACTTGTCTGCGTGCTATTGCCATCCCTAGCTGTAAGGAATGATGATAGTGAAGAATAGTGAACATTTTCGTATTTTATAACGGAAGGTAGGAAGAGAGAAATGGCTCTTAGCACCATCCCTGCCACACATTGATGCATTAGTGATATAGCTGAGGTCTCTTAAGTTTAAAAAATAAAATCTGTTTTTCTTTGGAGGCAGTAAAGAATATCAGAACATGAGCTCATGAGTCAGAATCTGGTTTTAAATCCAGGCCCCTCAACATAACAGCTGTGTGATTTGGTAGAAATTACTTAATGTAAATCTCATCTGTGAGTTAGGATAATAATAACTGCCTCATATAGTAGTTGTAAAGATTAAATGGAATTAGCATAACATCCAGCATAAGATCTGTTGTTTAGTCATTAAGTTGTGCTCAACTCTTTTGCAACCCTTTGGACTGTGGCCTGCCAGGCTCGTTTGTCCATGGGATCTTCCGGGCAACAATCTTGGAGTGGGTTGCCATTCCTCCTCTTACTGACCCAGGCATGGAACGCATGTCTCCTGCATTGGCAGGTGGATTCTTTACCATGGAATTAGTACTTGATAAATGTCAAGCAGTGGAACCACGTGTATTATTATTCATGGGCTCCTTGACATGTATAAGACACTGCTAGAGAATTTAAGTATCTGTTTTCTAATATCTTTGACAATATTTGCCATATCTTTTTCTGCTTAAACTTTCCCTATCATTTATCTTATTTAAACTTTCTTTTTATCTGTACATCAGTTTTTTTCTTTTTTACGCTTAATTTTAAAATTTCCACTAATAAAAATGTTGAGTAACCGCCTTAAACTAATGAATGCTTTAAACTTTCTGCCAAAGGTGTTTTTTAAATTGATAATGAAATTTATATATAGTGAAAATGCCTAGATCTAGATCTTGACTACATCTGGGCATTAACTATATACTCTTAACTGTATAATCCCAACAGTTTTGATAAACGGTAATCTCTTCTCTGATTTCTGTCACCATAGATTACTTCTGCCTATTCTTTAACTTCATTTAAAAGGAATCGGACAACATTATGCCTGGTTTCTTTTGTCTACTGTCATGAGTTTGAGATACATTCATATTAAGTGCTCAGTAATTTGCTTTTTATGACAGCGGTATCCCATTGTGTTTGCTGAAGTGGTTATAGCATTTGTATTCTCACCAACAGTACTAGAGAGTTCCATGTATAACATATCTCATTGTGGTTTTAATGTGCATTTCCCTAGTAACAGATTATTCACCTTTCCATGAGCTTTTTGCCACTCACATCTTTGTGAAATCTCTAATTTATCTTTTTTACCATTGATTTTAGGCATCTTTTATAAATTCTAGATACAAAACCTTTTTCAAATATGTATTTTATGAATATTTTCTTATATTTATGTATAAAACATTGTGTCTTCTCTAAGATATCTTTGTCTGTCTTCATAGTTCCCAGATTATATACCCCAGTAACATGAGGTGCTGTGGGATATTTTTAATTTTTAACATCAGTTGGGCACAGCACAAACTAAGATTCAGTGAAGTTAACAATTTCAATATTGAATCTTACTCTATTACTTGGGTAATGTATCTTTGAAGCAAGTACTACACAGTTGGTGTGGAACATAAGGTTGGGCATTGGTTGATATGACCTGATTTCCTGATGGAGAACTTATACAATATGCAGCAGATACACTTATATCTGTAAATTGTAATTAAGAATGAAAATTCTATTTTTGTTCAATTTCTGTGTTTTTTTTTTTTTTTTTTTAAACTGCTACTCAATTGTTAGGATATAAAAACCTTCTAAGTAGTTTGGACCTGACCTCTTAATAAATTGAAATGTTAGGTATTTGTTTTGGTCTAGGAGAAGGCAATGGCAGCCCACTCCAGTACACTCTTGCCTGGCAAATCCCATGGACAGAGGAGCCTGGTAGGCTGTAGTCCATGGGGTCGCTAGGAGTCGGACACGACTGAGCAACTTCACTTTCACTTTTTACTTTCATGCATTGGAGAAGGAAATGGCAACCCACTCCAGTGTTCTTGCCTGGAGAATCCCAGGGACGGGGGAGCCTGGTGGGCTGCTGTCTGTGGGGTCGCACAGAGTCGGACACGACTGAAATGACTTAGCAGCAGCAGCAACAGCAGTGATTACCACAAAATTGCCACCAAGGGCACTGTGAACTGAGAAAGGGCACAGTATGGGCAACTCAGGTCCATACCAAGGTTCACAGAGATTGAACATTTCATTATTAGGTATATTTAGCTGTGGGAGTTTTCACAGATGCCCACTATCAGACGAAACAGTTCCCTTCTGTATCTAGTTTGCCAAGATTATCATTTGTGGATGTTGAATTTTTGTTGAATTTTCTCCATCTGTTGACATGTTTGAAGGGTTTTTCTTGTTAATGTGATGAATGATGATTCATTTTTGAATGTTAAACATTCATTTTGACTGTTTAACCAACCTTGGATTCCTGGTAGTCATTGTGTAAGAATTGTTTCTTTAAAATGTACTATTGAATTTGATTTGCTATTTTTTTACATTATGTTCATGAAAGATACTGGTCTTTTCTTAAAATGGCTTTGTCAAATTTTGGAACTGTTCTATCTGGTACATAGAATAAGTTTAGAAATATTCCCACCTCTTTTTCTGAAAGAATGTGCATCAGTCTTGGTAGCTCTTCATCAATTTTATCAATCTCTTGAAAGAATTTCTACTATGTAGAATTCATTTCTACTATATTAAATTTTCTATTTTCCATTTCATTTATTTTTTCATAGCTTTATTTTCTTCCTCTAACTTAATGTTTTCTCGCTGGATTCTACGGTTTTTCTTAAATTGACTTTTTATCTATACTGTAAAATGCCGTCTCTCTTGCGATGAGTGGCAGCTAAAATCTAGTTTGATGCTTTTTTTTTGTTGGTTGTGCTGGGTATTCGTTGCTGCAAGGGCTTTTGTCTAGTTGTGGGTAGGAGGGGCTGTTCTCTAGCTGGAGTACACAGGCTTCTCATTCCGGGGCTTCTCTTGTTGCGAAGCATGGGCTCTAGGTGTGTGGGCTTCAGTAGTTGTAGCTCATGGGCTCAGTAGTTGCAGCATACAGGCTTAGTTGCTCCACAGCATGTGGGAGTCTTTCTGGATCAGGGATTGAACCCATGATCCCTGCAGGCAGATTCTTAACCATTGGACCACCAGGGAAGTCCCTAAAAGTCTTTTTTTTTTTTTTTTTTTTTTTAAGAATCAAAAGTGTCATCACTTCTTTTGAATGTTGCCTCTTCTCTATAAACTGCCTTCTTTTGTTCATTTTCTAGTATCTTTAGAAGCCAGGTCATTGATTATAAGATGTTATTTTTAAATAAAACCTAAAGATATTACCATTACCTCTGTTTCATTGACTCCACTAAAACCTTTGAGTGTGCGGATCATAACAAACTGAAGAGCTCTTAACGAGATAGGAATACCAGACCATCTTACCTGGCTCCTCAGAAACCTGTATGTAGTTCAAGAAGCAACAGTTAGAAACCCTGTATGGAACAACTGATTGGTTCAAGATTGAGAAAAGAGCAGGACAGGGCTGTCTAGTGTCACTCTGTTTGTCTAACTAACCCATACACTGAGCACATATGAGAAATGCTGGGCTGGATGAGTTACAAGCTGGAATCAAGATAGGTAGGAAAGGGACTTTCCTGGTGGTCTAGTGGCTAAGACTCGCAGGGGGCCTGGGTCTGATCCCTGGGCAAGTAAAGTAGATCCCATATGCTACAGCTAAGAGCCTGCGTGCTGCAACTGAAGATCCTGCGTACCGCAACTAACACCCAGTTCATTAAAAAAAAAAAAAAAAAGATGGGAGAAACATCAACCTCAGATACGCAGATGATACCACTCTAAATGGCTGAAAGCAAAGAGGAATTAAAGAGCTTCTTAGTGACAGTGGAGGAGGAAAAAGTGAAAAAGCTGGCTTGAAACTCAACACTGAAAACTAAGATCATGGCATCTGGTCCCATTACTTCATGGCAAATAGAAGGGGAAAAGGTGGAAGTAGTGACAGATTTCTTCTTGGGCTCTAAAAATCACTGCAGATGGTGACCGCAGCCATGAAATCAGAAGACGATTGCTTTTTGGCAGGAAAGCTATGACAAAACTAGACAGTGTGTTGAAAAGCAGAGTCAATACTCTGCCAACAAAGGTCTGTAGAGTCAAGGCTACGGTCTTCCCAGTGGTCATGTAAGGTCATCAGAGATGGACTGTAAAGAAGTCAGAGCACCAAAGAATTGATGCCTTCAAACTGTGGTGCTGGAGAAGACTCCTGAAAGTCCCTTGGAAAGCAAGGAGATCAAACCAGTCAATCTTGAGGGAAATCATCAACCCTGAATATTGACTGGAAGAACTGATGGTGAAGCTGAAGCTTCAGTATTTTGATCATCTGATGCAAAGAGCTGACTCATTAGAAAAGACCCTGATGCTGGGAAAGATTGAGGGCAGAAGAATAGGGTGTCAGAGGATGAGATGTCTGGATGGAATCATGGATGCACTGGACATGAACTCAGGCAAACTTCAGGAGATGGTGAGGGACAGGGAGGCCTGGTGCACTGCAGTCCATGGGGTTGCAAAGAGTCGGACATGACAGGGTGACTGAACAAAAGATTTATTTCCTTCTAAGCACTACTTTAGCTCTACCCCCACAAACTGGTATGTTATATTCACATTCAGTTCAGATCAATTTTAGATGGTCTTTCTTCATGTTCATAGATCCTTTCTTCTGTATCCAGTCAACTATTAGTGCCATCTAGTGAATATTTTATTTTAGATAGGCCTTCCAGTTCTAGAATGTCCATTTTAAAAATTATTAGTTTTTTGCAGGTATTCCCACAAACATTGACTCACTGTGATTTTGTAACAGCTGTTTTGAGATTTCTCTGCTAATTCCAATATGTGGGTCTGTGGAACATTTTGAGATCTTTATTTTGACTACTTTTCCACTTTGGCAGGCCCATACTCAATCCTCTGACCCCTTGAGCAAATAAGACTATGATTTTTTACTTGTGTTCTAGTTACACTATGCTGTTTGGATGGGGCAATGTTGTCAGGCTACAAATTGTACAAGTAAAGATCTTGCATGACAAAACCTATGGTTTTATTTAAAAATATTTAGATCTTTTTATTATGACTATAGAGATGATCACTTTTCTCTATTTTGTATTTTGGGATCACTAACTTGACATTTCATATTTTCTTTAATTTTCTCAATTTAGAGGAGTTTGGTGCTTTGGAAAGTGTGAAAGCTGCTAGTGAACTCTATTCTCCTCTATCAGGAGAAGTAACTGAAATTAATAAAGCTCTAGCAGAAAATCCAGGACTTGTCAATAAGTCTTGTTATGAAGATGGTAAGTTGTTGCTGAAAATTTTTCTAAGGATTGTTTGCTGCAGTTAACATTTAATCTAGACTATAAAGCAATCTTTAACTGATTGTGATTTCTTTTTATACTTCTTGGTATTATAATAAATAGATATTCTGCTTTAAAAAGGAAAAACAGGTTAGGTTATATTTTGGATCTCTGTCAATAAAAGCATTGCCTAATTTTATAGGGTGTTGTAGTTGTAGACTCACTGTAAACACTTCAAAGTACTTACCTCTTCAGTCATAAAGCATCTAATCACATTTTGTGAAAAGGTGGTTAACAATATTTATTGCGTTCAGTTTTCTCATATTTTCATCTTCTTCATAATGTAGTAAGGTAAACTAGTAGCAGTTTTTTCCCTTTCAAAGGATTTCTTTGGTAAAGTCAAACAGCCAATAAAATGCAAAATAAGCATTAAGTTGTAGTTTCCTATTTCCTATCACCTACTTCTCTCTTCTAATGCTTTCTAATGCCATTAATTTCAATAGTTACAGTCTTGGTGTTCCTTATTTTATATACCTGTATATTTGGATCCCTGTGTAAAGTTGTTAATACTTATTAACTACAACCTCAGATTTCTTAATCCATGATGGTACAATTTCTTCTGGTTCTTTATTGTTATTGTATGTAAGAAATATTAATTCTTAAGGTTAAAATTTATGTGACTTTCTCTTTTAAAAGGTGATTTGGAATATGATACTTTTTTTTGGTTGCAGGTTGGCTGATCAAGATGACAGTCACTAACCCTTCAGAACTAGATGAACTAATGAGTGAAGAAGCATATGAGAAATACATAAAATCTATTGAGGAGTGAAAATGGAACCCCTAAATAAACTACTTTGAAACAACTTAATCTAGCATAGTTGTCTTAAATTAGTGGTGGATAGATATTTAAAAAGCAACTTTTAGCAAAAGAAACTACTTGTAACAATGTTTCCTGAAGAAAATACCCCTTAACTTTCTAAAGACTTCAGATAAACACTGTGCATCTTTTCCACAGCATCCTGTGATTTTTAGGCTAGGCTCCAATTATAATATTCAGAATTCCTGAAATTATCTCTGGCAAAACTAATTACAAAAATTATGTAATTCAAGGATAACATGGTTATCTTAAACCTTATATGACATTGTAACCTGTTTACAGCTATTCTTGGATTTGGGTCAAAATTATCTTCCCACTAGAAATAACTGCCAGTGGAGAAAAGTTTGTTAGTTGTATAGTGTCCAATGAAGAATATTACTATCTTAATTTTGCAATATACTGTGTTTGCTGGTGCTATTTTTATACAGGAAGCAACAGCCTTGCAGGAGCATAAACAATTTAATAATAAAATATTCAACTTCTTAATCATGAATTTTGTTCTGCTGTTAATATTTCATAGTATGTTTCCTAGTATTTATAAAGATGCTAATTTTAACTTATGGGAAGTCTTTTTTTTTTTTTTTTTAAGGAAATTTAAGTCCTGACAATGAGAAAGTTCCAAGAAAATGTCTCCTTTTAGTCACAAACCTGGCTTTTCTTAAGCAAAGATCTAATTGCCTGATAACATCAAGTACTATTTTTTAATTATCTTTAATGTATTGAAAAAGAAATCACTGACCTTGTTTTTCTGTCATGCTAAATTAGAAGAGTGGAGTGAAAACAAGAAAAGGTGAAATTGTGACCAGCCTAGTACATGACAACCTTGAGAAAGCTAAGCCACATAAGTAATGGGAATAGAAGTGGACACAGTGAAACTTGTGGCCAACATAGCATACAGTAAGAACTCGTCTATCATTTTCCTAATACTGGAGGAGAAGGGAAGTATTTAGGCATTACTGTCTTCTGGTAAAGAAAGAGCAAACACGAAAACCTAGGGTATGTAGATAGATAAGTAACATACAAGCCTTTCCTGTTCCTCTGCAAAATGGATGCATTCTTTCCAGGACTGAGCCAGTAGCCCTATCACTGCTGAGCTGTCTGTTAATAATCTATTTCCTTTGGAACTAGAAAGGGATGAGTAATAATTGCTCATCTTAGTCTAAACAATTAAATTTTGTTTTAAAGGCGCTCTTGTGTATTACCTTCTTTGGTCTCTAGGATAGCCAGAGCGCGGTAGGGCATATCTGTAACTACCACCATTTCACAGATGAGGTGATGGAAAGGATAAAAGCTGGAAGTTATGGTTAGGGTTTTCACATTTCCTGATTGACTATCAGTTCCTTTGCAAATGTATGTTGCTATAAAAATACAAGGGAATTCCCTGGAGATCCAGTGGTTAGGACTCTTTCACTATGCAATGAAAGTTAGGCACTTTCATTGCTGGGGCCCAGTTCAATTCCTGGTTGGGGAACTAAGACTGCACAACATGTGTGACATATATTAAGAAATATATTAATATATTAAGTGGGAGTCTAGTCAAAGCTATGGTTTTTCCAGTAGTCATGTACAGATGTGAGACTTGCACCATAAAGAAAGCTGAGCACTGAAGAACTGTGGTATTGGGAGAAGACTCTTGAGAGTCCCTTGGACTGCAAGGAGATCCAACCAATCTATCCTAGAGGAAATCAGTCCTGAATATTCATTGGAAGGACTGATGCAGAAGCTCCAATACTTGGGCCACATGATGTGGAAAACTGACTCATTGGAAAAGACCCTGATGCTGGTAAACATTGAAGGCAGGAGGAGAAGGGGGCGACAGAGGATGAGATGGTTGGATGGCATCACTGACTCGAAGGACATGAGTTTGAGCAAGCTCCAAGAGTTGGTGATGGACGGGGAAGCCTGGCATGCTGCAGTGCATGGGGTCAAAAGAGTTGGACACAGCTGAATGACTGAACTGAACTGAGTGTGATGGGGGAAGGGGATCGGATCAAAGAACAGTTATCACAACTTGGTCTTTCACAGTTTAGAATATAGAGCCAATTCAATTCTGTTACAGTGCTGCTGAAAATAATAGGTGTTGAATGGCCCTTCAAATGGACTAAATCAACAAAGAATTCAGTTTCTCAGACTTCATTCCTTTGAATGATTTTGGTCTTAATAGAGAAGCTTAACACATGTTTTGAATAATGCTCTCTAATTAAAACTCAAGAAATGAAACAGGTAACTCTGAAGGTTAAATTTCTTTTTTTTTTTTTCATTTCCCCGAAGTTGACAGCCTTAAGTTTTAATAAACCACTAGAGGGCTCGCGATAGGCATGCTAGTATGAAAATGAGGCTGGTACTTCAGATCACCTCAGCATAATCAACTTTGGAATTTTTCTGAATTTCTGCAGTTTCAGGCTGCTAAAATGTCAGGGTACCACCCACTTTCAGTTTTTAAAAATATGCTAAGTATATAACTGTCTTATTCTCAACAATCACTGTATTATTTCAGACCTAATCAAACTTCTTTATTTGTGATGAACTTTTTCTAACCAGCAACATGGTTTTACTATTGACTACTTCCTCCACCCCTTTTAAGTGGACTTTTTTTTTTTTTTTTTCAGGGTTAGATATAGGTTCAAAACTGAATGGAAAGTTTCTGTATACCTCCTGCCACCATTTTGGTGTTTTTAAAACACCCCTTTGCCAACTCTGAGATCTT
This sequence comes from Aepyceros melampus, assembly GCA_006408695.1. NCBI lineage: Eukaryota > Metazoa > Chordata > Mammalia > Artiodactyla > Bovidae > Aepyceros > Aepyceros melampus. The sequence continues at coordinate 146,189 of SJXQ01012485.1, read as the reverse complement.
ATTCTACAAGAACTTTTGTATCTTGATTCCATCTCTACTTCGGCATTTTATAAGCACGACTAGCTAAACACACTTGTCCATTTATGTTTCTGCACAGTCATGCTATCAAACTTCTACTTGCTAAGCCTCAGTGGTGATTACAAGCCCCTTTAAAAGGGGTATGCAGGCATAATTAGTGTGAAGCACGTCAGTTGCCACATATTCCAACTTCCAAATGTACTTAGGGCAAGGTGCTTTCAGTCAACATGTTTAATTGACAGTCATTTAATAAATCTTAATTAAGACTTTTGGTATACTTCCCAGAAACTGAGAATGTAGCTTTAATGACTGGGGTAACAAATCCTGCTAGTCAGGTGGTTTTAAATTTTTCATTTTCAACATAACTGAAGGGAGGTCCTTCCTAACCAAACTGTCTGCTGAAGTTAAGAGACACGGCAGTGACAAAATCCCTTTCATGTGTGTCTTCCTATGAACAAGTTATTTCACTCAGCTTACATCTATGGAAAAAAGAATAAAATTGAGACTGAATCTCTCATTCTGGTAATATGTAATATTTTCCCATAGACACATGAATTGATGAGAGAACAGCCCTATATTCTGTACACTTTCAGTAACATTCTTTTGTTTACTATTTGTAAACACAAGGAATACACTCCTATTACTTGCTGAGTAGAAATAAAGGTGATTATATATCTGAAAACAAATTTAGTTGTTTTAGCTTTACAGTCTTAGGAAAATTTTTAAAATTTCATTTTCAAATTATATTTTTGTGTTAGGATGAAATTATTGGATAAAATAAAAATAGTTATGAATTTAAGGGGAAAAATCAAAAAATTTTCCATTTTTTCTTTCACTTTATATAGTTTTTTTCCTTTACAATAAAAATATAGTTTCCTTTGTTGTGCAGAAGCTTTTAATTTAATTAGATCCCATTTGTTTATTTTTGCTTTTATTTCCAGTATTCTGGGAGGTGGATCATAAAGGATCCTGCTGTGGTTTATGTTGGAGTGTTTTGCTTATGTTCTCTAGGAGTTTTATAGTTTCTGGTCTTACATTTAGATCTTTAATCCATTTTGAGTTTATTTTTGTGTATATCCGAGACAGCAAAAGAGACACAGATGTATAGAACAGACTTTTAGACTCTGTAGGAGAGGGAGAGGGTGGGATGATTTGGGAGAATGGCATTGAAACATGTATACTATCAGGTAAGAAACGAATCGCCAGTCTATGTTCGATACAGGATACAGGATTCTTGGGGCTGGTGCACAAGGATGATCCAGAGAGATGATATGGGGTGGGAAGTGGGAGGGGGGTTCAGGATTAGGAACTCATGTATACCCGTGGCTGATTCATGTCAATGTATGGCAAAACCAATACAGTATTGTAAAGCAAACAAAAGTAAAAATAAAAATAAAAAAAAATAATGAGATGCTAAGGGATTTCATTCTGTTCCATGGAAAGCAAACCCTTCTACCAAAAAGAATAAAACCAAATTGCCATTGCCTATATATATATATATACATACATACACATATATATAGAATGCTTCATAAACTTGCGTGTTATCCTTGCGCAGGGACCACACTAATCTCTGTATTATTCCAATTTTAGTATATGTGTTGCCAAAGCGAGCACAAAATTTTCCATTTTTTTCATGTATTTTGATCATCTGGATGTTGTTACATCCTTTAACATTTATGATTGGGAACTTCCTGATGTCCCAGTGGTTATGATTCTGGGCTTTCACTGCAGAGGCCCAGGTTCAATCCCTGGTTTAGAGAAGTGATATTCCATGTGGGTCAGTCACGTAAAAAGAAAATATAATTGAAAATTTCATGTTTTAACACAAAAAATGTTTAATGAGGCATGCAGTTTTGCATAATTCTTAGAAGTATGCATAAATACTATTAATTACAGGTTATAAAATACAAAAGATCCAAAAGTGTATTTTTAGGTAAAGAATACCTTAATAAGTAGTCATAGTCTAGAAAAGTACGTTGTTCTAAGGTCTTAGAATGTCGTATTTATGTCATAAAAATGGTCTTTCCATACAATTGATAGGCTTTGTAATTAATATAGTGTATATCAATCACCTTGGATTCTTTTGAAACTCCATGGGGCTGTAGCCTGCCAAGCTCCTCTGTCCATGGAATTTTTCTAGGCAAGAATACTGGAGTGGGTTGCCATTTCCTTCTCAAGGGGCTCTTCCAAACCCAGGGATCGAACAGGGTCTCCTGCACTGCAGACAGACTCTTTCCCATCTTAGTCATCAGGGTAGCCCAAACAGCTTTTAATCAACAGTGGTATAAAAGGCTTATATTTCTCAAGCAGTAATAGTTACACTTTTAAAAGCAGAAAATGCTTTGGAACCAGAACTGAACCACCATGAATGCCTGATTTTCGGCAGTATTCCATTCCTGGCTGCACCTTGGGATGCTACCAGCACCAAAAGTGGGAGAGGAGGCGAGGGGGACCTTTCACTGTCTTCAATGAGTTCCTCAGCTGATATAACGACGTGGGGCTATTTTGACATCTGTAGAAAACATGCCAACGCCCACTTCACAGGTTGCGCTGCTACAAGACTTGGGTTCAAACTAGTCCGGCCCTCATGGGGCTGTAGCCTGCCAAGCTCCTCTGTCCATGGAATTTTTCTAGGCAAGAATACTGGAGTGGGTTGCCATTTCCTTCTCAAGGGGCTCTTCCAAACCCAGGGATCGAACAGGGTCTCCTGCACTGCAGACAGACTCTTTCCCATCTTAGTCATCAGGGTAGCCCAAACAGCTTTTAATCAACAGTGGTATAAAAGGCTTATATTTCTCAAGCAGTAATAGTTACACTTTTAAAAGCAGAAAATGCTTTGGAACCAGAACTGAACCACCATGAATGCCTGATTTTCGGCAGTATTCCATTCCTGGCTGCACCTTGGGATGCTACCAGCACCAAAAGTGGGAGAGGAGGCGAGGGGGACCTTTCACTGTCTTCAATGAGTTCCTCAGCTGATATAACGACGTGGGGCTATTTTGACATCTGTAGAAAACATGCCAACGCCCACTTCACAGGTTGCGCTGCTACAAGACTTGGGTTCAAACTAGTCCCGCCCAAATAAGCAGCTTAAACGCCTACTGTGAAGTTTCTGGCCTGTACCGCCCCGGCACAGTCCTTATGTGGGGAAGGGCAATTTGGGGACAGTTGGCAAAGTCTGGGGACAATTTCGTTCATCTGGTACCTCGTGGGTAGAGGCCGGGGATGCTACTATCCACCCGTCATCACAGAACCAACCGCGCCACGGGCAACGGTGCTGAGGGCGAGACCCTGGCTCTCTGAGGGGAAGCTGAGTCCTCGCTTTCTAACTCCAAGGCCTGACGGGCGCCTAAGGGGACACGGTACCTCGCCATGTGACCTCCCGCGCGCTCACCGGTTGTGGGCGCCTCACGGGCTGGTGGAAGGTTCGCGGCCGCGCACAGCCTGTCGGGAGCACGCGCCAACCACGGTCAGTCAGAGCCGCTTCCCGCGCTGAGCTTTGTTGCGCGGGGCGAATGTACGTCACTTCCGCCGCGAATCCCCTCCCTCCCCCTCCAGGGACTGCCCATCGCCCCGCCCCCAGCGCGTCTGTAACGCAGGGCAACCGCCCTTGTAGCCCGCCGGCGGGGACTAAGCTGCCCGGGTCCTTCCACCCCGCTGGGCCCTCAGGAGGGTGTGAGCGGCCGGGCCGCTTCCCCGCCTCCGGGTCGAGGCCCCAGACTGCTCCATCGGCGGCAGAGCGAGACGCCGTGCCCAGTTGGGAGGGGAGCTGCCTTCTGAGGCGGGGAGGTAAAAGACACAGGAGAAGCTGGGCCTGAAGAAGAGTGGGCAGGGCCTGGGGAGGGGGTGCGGAGTGGGTGGGGCAGTGGGAGGAGCCGCCGAAAGGGCGGAGCCTGTGAGGGAGCGGCCCTTGGAGGAAGGGCTGCAGTTGGTGAGGGCGCTTCCCTGGAGGGCATAGCTATTGAAAGAAGGGAGGCATCTTTTGTGGCCAGGTAGGATGCCACTCTAGTATTATTGCCTGGAGATTCCAGGGACAGGGGAGCCTGATGGGCTGCCGTCTATGGGGTCGCAGAGTCGGACACGACTGAGCAACTTAGCAGCAGCAGCAGCAGGATGCTGGAGGAAGGGGAGGGCCGAGAGGAGGAAGAAAGAAAGGTCTTGGAAGAACGGTAGGGAGCCACGCTGTCAAGTGCCTGGGCTTTTGGAAACAGGTGGCAAGAGCTGTGTGTTTGAAGACTTGAATTTTCCTGTACATTGTATGCTGTGTGACAGCTGGGAAGACTGGGTTTGCCTTACCATTTCACTACCCTTGCTAGGCAGAAGGAGAAGCGGGTGGCAGAGGATGGGATAGTCAAATAGCAACGACTACTCCATGGACATGAAAAGATCCCTGATGCTGGGAAAGATTGAAGGCAGGAGGAGAAGGGGCGACAGAGGATGAGATGGTTGGATGGCATCACCGACTCGATGGACATGAGTTTGAGTAAACCACGGGAGTTGGTGATGGACAGGGAGGCCTAGAGTACTGCAGTCCATGGGGTCGCAAAGAGTGGGACACGGCTGAGCAACTGAACTGAACTGGGAGATAGTGGAGCACGAAGGAGCCTGGCATGCTGCAGTCTATGTGGGGGGGGGGGGCGGTCACAAAGAGTCGACAGGACTTAGCAACTGAACAACCACCACCAGTGCTAGGCATCTCATGAACACTTAATGAGTAATGAATGTGACTGGAAAAAGCAGAAGAGTTGGAGACTGGGATTGGAGTGAAATGTTCTGATAGGGAGGGATGGTTGTAGAAACTGCGCTCCTAGGAATCGTTCTATGAATAATCAAAGCTGCTGTGCTCTGTGGGCATGTAAGAAGCATAAAGCACAGATAATTAACATGGTGGTTTAGTCACTAAGTTGTGTCGGACTCTTGCGACTCCATGGACTGTAGCCTTCCAGGCTCCTCTGTCCATTGGATTCTCCAGGCGAGAATACTGGAGTGGGTTGCCATTTCCTTCTCCAGGGGATCTTCCCGACCCAGGAATCCAACCCAGGTCTCCTGCATGGCAGACAAATTCTTTACCGACTGAACTATGAGGTATAGGAATTGAGGGTAGCCATTGTAGTCTGATTATATGGATGAGTGATAGCAGAAATGTATCAAAGATAATGGTGAAAAGAAAGAGTGCTGGTGTTCTTCAGTCAGTGAGATGTCTCAAATTCCTCTCATGCTTTAAATCTCTGACTTCTGCTGCTGCTCCTGCTGCTAGCCAAAGAAAACTCTCTGCTTTTAAAGGACACATATCACTAGATTTCCTGAAGGAGGGCATAGCAACCCACTCCAGTATCCTTGCCTGGGGAATCCCCATGGACAGAAGAGCCTGGTGGGTTACAGTCTATGCGGTCGCAGAGTTGGACACGACTGAGTGACTAAGTACAGCACAACATTAGATTAGGCCCATCCCAGTAAACCAAGATTGTTTCCCTGTCATCAGGATAACCAATTGGTACCCATAATCACATCTGTAAAATCCCTTTTGCCATGTAACATAACTTATTCATAGAATAGTCCCAGGGATTAGGATGGAAAACCTTGTGGAGGGAGGATTTGCAGAATTTAATTTACTACGTTATCTTTTAGGAATATTGTAGAAAAATTACTGCAGCAGTTTTGTTTTTCTTTTTACCCAGTTTCAATGAACATAAATTATACATTATTAAGCCTACTTTTAATGAGAATTTTGTCTTTGAATTGACTTAAGTACACTCTTAGTCTTTCAAAGAATGGTCCTTGGGACTTACCTGGTGGTACAGTGCATAAGAATCTGCCTGCCAGTACAAGAGACAGGGGTTTGCTCCCTGATCCAGCGAGATTCCACAAGCCACAGAGCGGCTAAGCCCATGCACCACAGTTACTGAGCCTGAGCTCTAAAGCCTGCAAACCACAACTACTGAGCCCTTGTGCCGCAGGTTCTGAGGCCCATGTGCCCAAGTGTGTGTATTACTGTTGTTGTTTAGGTGCTAAGTCGTGTCCGACTCTTTTGCCAACTGTGATGGCGAAATAGGATGGCAAATGTGGGGAATCACTGGCTTTTAGGCACTTCTGCCTAGAAATGACTCATGATTTCAGTCCTGTTATTAGCCAAATAAGTCACAAGGCACACTTGACTTCAAGGAGAAATGTAGATAATACTTCTCTATCTCCAAAAGGAAAAGGAAGCAAGATTTGGGGGACCAATAGTAGCATCTTGGTACCACACTGATCTGGTATCATCAGAGGTGATGTACGAAGCAAGTGACCTTTACATATATTATAAATGTCACTACCTTTAAAAATAGAGTCCAGGGACTATGGGAATGGAAAAGTCCTAGATTTGGGGACAGAGGATGAGATGGTTGGATGGCATCACTGACTCAATGGACATGATTTTGAGCAGACTCCAGGAGATAGTGGAGGATGGAGAAGCCTGGCGTGCTGCAGTCCATGTGGTCGCAGAGAGTCAGACACGACTTAGCAACTGAAGATAGAACTAAAACATTATAATTATTTTCTTAAAACTGTTTTCAATTTTCTAGATTCAGAAACATTTATGAAAATACAAGTTCCAAGAACAGATAGACAATCTCAAAGAAGTTGGAGGAGTAACTGTTGAATATCAAGATATGAATCTGGAGCAGGATTTGTTATAGATATTAACAAGCTGGCTTTAAAATTTATTAGGAAATGTAAAAGGAACTATAATAGGTAAAAAAATTATGAAAATGAAGAATAAAATGGAGGAATCACTGTTTCCCATCTATTTGCCATAATTTAAAAATTACCGTAAACTATAGGAATCAATATGATATTGGTGAATGGAGAGACACAGGTCAATGGGCCAGAATAGGGTGTTCTAAAATATACCCAAATAAACATCAGTTCAGTTGCTCAATCGTGTCTGAGTCTGCGACCCCATGAACTGCAGCATGCCAGGCTTTCCCTGTCCATCACCAGCCCCCGGAGTTTACCCAAACTCATATCCATTGAGTTGGTGATGCCATCTAACCATCTCATCCTATCGTCTCCTTCTTCTCCTGCCTTCAATCTTTCCCAAGATCAGGGTCTTTTCAAATGAGTCAGCTCTTCACATCAGGTGGCCAAAGTATTGGAGTTTCAGCTTCAACATAGTCCTTCCAATGAACACTCAGGACTGATCTCCTTTAGGATGGACTGGTTGGATCCCCTTGCAGTCCAAGGGACTCTCAGAAGTCTTCTCCAACACCACAGTTCAAAAGCATCAATTTTTTGGCAATCAGCTTTCTTTATAGTCCAACTCTCACAGCCATGCATGACTACTGGAGAAATCATTGCCTTGACTAGACAGACCTTTGTTGGCAAAGTAATGTCTCTGCTTTTTAATATGCTGTCTAGGTTGGTCATAACTTTCCTTCCAAGGAGCAAGCATCTGTCTTTTAATTTCATGGCTACAGTCACCATCTGCAGTGATTTTGGAGCCCAGAAAAATAAAGTCTGACACTGTTTCCACTGTTTCCCATCTATTTGCCATGAAGTGATGGGGCCGGATGCCATGATCTTCGTTTTCTGAATGTTGAGCTTTAAGCCTAGTTTTTCACTCTCCTCTGTCACTTTCAAGAGGCTCTTTAGTTCCTCTTCACTTTCTGCCATAAGGGTGATGTCATCTGCATATCTGAGGTTATTGATATTTCTCCTGCCAAATAAACATAGCCAATTGATTTTTGAGCAAAAAAAAAAAAAAATTAAATGCAGGAAGAATAATCTTTGAACAAGAATGTTGCAACAACTGGCTGTTCGTATTCAAAAACTTAATTCAAAATGGATCATAGACCGAAATATAAACCATAAAAGTATATAACTTTGAAAACTAAATACAGAAAATCTTTATGACCTGTGGTTAGGCAAAGTGTTATTAGACCTGACACCAAAAACATAATCCATTAAAAACCAAACCCAAATTTGATAAAACTGGTCCTCATTTTAACTTTTATACAACATATCTATGAGAGTAGCAACAGAAGATAATGTCCTTTCGCTGGTCTCTGCTGTAATATTGGTGTCTTTGCCATTGACCAGTGGTAATGAAGTCTTTGTTCCTTTCAGGAGCAGGGCAGTTCGTATTCTAAGTTACAGATTGGTTAGAGTGTCAAAGCTCCATTGAGTTTGCCAGATTCTAACAAAGAGGCATTTGGTAGTCTCTGTACTTCTCAGTTCATTAACAAATGACATCATCACAACGTGGGCTTAGAGATCCTAAAGGTAATGTCTGTGTTTTTTCTTTTGCTTCTGCATTTCCAATGCCTTCTTTTGTAGTCAGTAAATTCAATGAGAAGGCCTTGAGTCCTTTGACTTAAAGAGTAATTGGCCAGTTATTTATGGAGTGTCTCCAAATCTTCCCCTGTGGCTCAGCTGGTAAAGAATCCACCTGTAATGTGGGAGACCTGGGTTCAATCACTGGGTTGGGAAGATCCCTTGCAGAAGGGAACAGCTACCCACTCCAGTATTCTGGCCTAGAGAATTCCATGGACTGTATAGCCCATGGGGTCACAAAGAGTCAGACACAACTGAGTGACTTTCATTGTCACTTTTCCAAATCATCTTCGTAAACTATATTCTCCAATTTTTTTCTGAGTTTTTTTCCCGCCTTTTGGTGAAGGGTGAAGGGTGAAGTCGCTCAGTTGTGTCCAACTCTTTGCGACCCCATGGACTATAGCCCACCAGGCTCCTCAGTCCATGGAATTTTCCAGGCAAGAGTACTGGAGTGGGTTGCCATTACATCTCTTTAAATAAGTCCCTGTTCAAGGTCTTTACCCCAATTAAATTATCCAAACCATGAAATCTGTTCTTTGATATGTTTATTCAGTTAGCTTAAGATCAAAATTCATGCTTTGCTCACCTCCACTGTTACCCCATGTTTTATTTCTTGAACCATTCTGTTAACATGATGGCTTTAAAAAAATTTTATTATGGAAAATTTCACAGTGACCCAAAAGTACAGTGAATAGTGCAGTTAACCTCAATGTCCTCATACCCTTCTACAACAAACAGAATTCATGGCTTTTTTTATTTCCTCATTCTCTCTCCAACCACAACCAACCACCCCCACCCCCTTGCAGGATTATTTTGAAGCAAATCATGATGGCTTATGTTCAATTGGTAAAATAATAAGCTATTTTACAGGCTTTTAAAAAAATTTTATTTATTTATTTGGCTGTGCCAGGTCTTAGTTACAGCATGTGGGATCCAATTCCCTGACCAGGGATTGAACCCAGGCTCCCTGCATTGGGTGTGCAGAGTCTCAGCCACTGGACCACCAGGGAAGGCCTCTATTTACAGGTTTTTTGCTGATCATTTTCTTCCATCTCTGTTTAGTTTAAATGCCAGTAGAAAAGATATTATCTGTATCACACTGAATTTCCCATAGGGTCTGTTTCTTAGAGTCTTACTCATCTTTATTTTCATTCATCTTTATTTCATTTCTAAATATCTTAAGTTCCTTTGGCCTTTTCATCTTGAAAAGGATCAGCTTTTCTCTGGGTTTATTCTTGTTTATCCAGACATGTACTTTCAGGGCTTGGACCTCATTCAACATTTTCTTCTTTGTACATTTTTTGGTTCTAGCCACTTCAATAGCATATGTCATAGAATTTAATATCTTCTGGCATACATGTGTGTGCCTTCCTGCTTTGTACTCCAAATCCAATTTTCTAGTTGCATCTGCAAATGCATTTTCCCAGGGGAGCATTTTCACTGTGATCCTTGTGTTTCCTTGATGTGATTTGCTTGGAAACATATGGATTTTGATGTATGTTTTATACCCGTGATTCTTAAACCAAATCAGATTGTAAAGCTCTGTGGAAGTCAAGAAGTGGAAGAACACGAGCTCTGATTTACTTTAAATCTATAAACAAGGCATAATTTTGCCATCAGAAAATCAGCATTATACCACTGCAGGTTTTTGCATTCCAAATAGAAGGAAAAATGCATGTAATTGGTAAGAAATCACATAGCCACCCTTTTAGTTGACCTTTGATTGCTTTTTGCACATTTCTATTTGTCATCTCTTACCTGAGTTTGGAAGATAAGAATGGACAATGAATCTTTTTTCTTTTAAATAAATCCAGGTGTTTTATTTATTTTTTGCCACGCTATTCAGCATGCGGGATCTTAGTTCCCTGATCAGGGATAGAACCCATACCCCCTGCAGTGGAAGCACAGGAAAGTCCTAAATCCCTAAGTCTTTGAAATTAGCCTTATATTTTATAATGTCAATAGTTGACAATGGATGGTTTCATAATATTTCTTCTGTCTATTCCTGAACATGTCTTGACGATGTTTCACCTGAGTTATTGAATTGGTTTTTTAAAAGAAACAAAGCAGTCTTAAAAGCTAAGTTCCATTTGCATTCTAAACCACAGGAAGAAGATGTTAAAGACTTTAAGCAACCATCACAGTTATGGATTTCGGTCACAAAAGTGAGACTGAAATTGAAAATAGTGAAAATTATGAAATTCAAAGCATAGAAGAAACTGAATTAATCTATACTTGTCCAGATGAAAGAAGTGAAAAGAATCATGTTTGTTGTCTTCTCAATATCAGTGACATTACACTTGAACAAGATAAAAAAGCCAAAGAGTTTGTCATTGGAACTGGATGGGAAGAAGCAGTGAGTATTTTCTTGAGTTAGGTCTTGTGCATTTTAGGGTTTTGATGCAAGCCTTTTACTATTTTCAGAAATAGTTACTGTTGCAAAAAAAAAAGTATAAGCAAGGAAACAGAAATTAGAATATTAATTAGAAATTAGGATATTAATGATGATAATAGCAGCACCTTTTATTGAGTATTTATGACCATTCTGTATGGGCAAGCACAGAACTAAATGCTTCACATATATCAATTCATTCACCCTCTTGGGTATTATGAATAGCCTCACTTTTTGGAAAGGGAAACCAAAGCACCAAAAATGAAATGTGTCAAAATCTCCCAGGCGGTGGTCAAGGCAGGAGTTGAACCGAGCTTTTCTGGACTCCAGAACCCAATTCCCTTAACTCAAGCTACTTAACTCCCCAAGAGACCAGAGATTTCTATCCTGGTGGTTTTATGCAGGACCCTGTGGTTTATTCTTAAACTCTTCTTAGATTCAATAATGAAATATAAGGGAATTGGTCTGATCGCTTGGCAATGTCACAGCTAGGGCGGGGAGGGGAGAGGGGTGTTTCTAGATGTACTAGGGTTGAGCTGGGGTGCTGCTCCACATTGTAGAATGCCCGGGGTGGCTCCCACCACAGGAGATGCTCCAGCCCTGTCTCAGTTTGGCCTGCTATAAGAGAATACCTTAGGCTGGGCAGCTTAAGCAGCAGACATTTATTTCTTACAGTTTGGGGGGAATGTTTGAGATCTGGGTGCCAGCATGGTTGGTTTCCTGGTGGGAGCCGTATTCTTGGTTATATCCTCACACAGCCTTCTTTGGTGCAGGCAAGCGCAGAGAGCCTGCAGTACAAGAAAGCCTGCAGGCAGGACAAGTATGGTTTTGATTTTAGTAGTTCTGAATTTATTTTAATACACATCTAAAAAATACATATATATAGTCAGCACATCAGTGTGCTGATAGATACTATTGCTTAGTATTTTAGTCTTTGAAAATACTATTACAAATACTGTGGCATAGTAGGAGGCTAAACTAAGCATGAAAAAACTAAAATAAATAAAGTCAATCCGAAGAAAAATATTGATTCAAATAGGAGAGTCAAAATGGGGATGTGGCCACAGTGGGGGCAGCTAGGCTGAGAGTAACACACTGCTTTATCTGCAGGTCCGAGGCTGGGGACAGATTTCTCCAACTGCCTGCATCTGGCCCAGGAAGAAGCTTAAGAAGGCGAGGGTGGGAGAAAGTGCCAGCAGCTGCTTAATCTGTGTCAGTCTCTCCCATGGGAGCCTGGAAGCCAGGCTTCATTCAGAGGTGCGGAAGCTGGAGTCTGGGGCTTCAGCTCCAGCTCCAGCCGAGGCAGGCCCAGAGAAGGATGGAGGCAGCCTCTCCCAGACCCTGGGCACCCCCCCAGGCCCCACTACGACCTCCAGGGAAGTTAACAAAATCTGCTTTCCTACCTACAGTCAGGGAGAGAAGAAAAGTCTGCAAATAAAGGAGTTCATTTGGTGCCTGGAAGACTGGGCCACCCTGGAGACTGTTAGGGGCAAGGACCCCAGAAGGCCCTGGAGAGGCACTGATAGAATTCTCCCCTCCTCAGACTCCTTGACTTCCAAGCCCTTTTAGTCCTCCCTCCCTTGAAGTCTTCGCCCCCAGATGGCTTGGATGTTCTGGGTAAGAAGACTAAGAACTTTTTCTTGCGGCCAGAAGAGAAGGGGCTGAGTGTGGAAAAGGATGAGTGTGTGGCTTATGCCTATGGAGTGAAAGCAGTTGACGGGGCAGGTGAAAAGCAGCCCACTGAACTGGCCAGGCACCACAAAGTCAAGGACACGCAGCCTTTCCTCACCCCAGTGGCCCGGATGCCCCTGCTGGCCGAGCCTGAGCCCTGCTGCCTGCACTGGTCCCTCCTGCCTGAGAAAAACCTGCTGTGCCCTCCCTGCTATCTCGCCACTTTCCAGCTTTTGCAGAAACAAGGAGTGAGGAACTACAAAGCCAGACTCACAGCCAGGGAGCCCAGACCTCCCATGAAAACCCCAAAGCGCGTCCTCACAGAGGCCAAGCAGGAAAACAGGCCCCAAACGTTGGAGACCAAAGTGTTCTCAAGACCTCTCTTGCCGTCCCTCACAGTGAGCAAAGTTGTTACTCCCGTTTCCACTCACAGACTCCTTTGAGCTGCTACAATATAATCCCCTGGGAATAAGCAGCGTCTGAACGTGGTTCATCTTCTCTCCCCTGTCTCCCTCCTGCCCCACCCCAGTCTCTTTCTCCTTCTCCTCTTCATCTTGCGCACTCTTCTCTCCCTCTCCCCTGGTCCTTTTTTGGTAGTAGATCGGGGACAGCTGAACCTCATAGTATGGATTTTGATGTACTCTCAAAACCTCCACATTTTTGTGTTACCTGCTTCTGTTGCTTAGCCATTTACAAAATGCACACTGGTAGTGCCAGTCTCAGCCTCAGCCTGGCTTATCTGTGCACTGGAAGACAAGTGGATGGTGGGGAAGCTGGAGGGCCTCCCTCCGGGGTTGCCCCCAGGTCAGCCCCCGAGCCAGCCGGCAGGGGCGCTTTCTGCCCCCTGAACCCCAGTGCTTCAAGCCAGGCATCCTGGGCTTGTTGAGACCGAATCGTTTCCTGATCTTTGAACCTGGCAGATGGTCTATCGGTTGCCATATTTTCTCTTGCAACAGAGATCTGCTTTAATTGAAACAGTGTTGTAAGAGAAAATTCCAGTCTGTGTCCAGATGAATTTCCTGTGTCCAGGGTGGCATATCCTTATATTGGTATTGGATGGATGGATGTGCCATGTCCATTGTATCTTACGTGTCCCAGATGTCATATACTTAGAACCTCATGTTAGTCTCTGTGTCTGGGAGGTTTTGGCTATCTTTCTACAAAATTCATCGTGAGAGGCAGGTTGAGAAGAATAATTATTGTTTAAATGTCACTGAGATTATTGTTAGCACACATGCTTCTTCCAGTCTTGTATCTACTATTTGGGAACTTGACAACCCCAGACAGAGTTACGGAATGGAGGTGTGGCTTTCTTCCTTCTTCCATCTTTCCTCTCTCCTCATTTTACCCCAGTTCACATTTCCTGAAGTTGTGTATAAATTAAACGTTTGTAAATAAGTTATATTTTAAATGTGAAGTGACAATGCTATGTAGAGAGATGCTGTGAAGAACCATTTTGTAATGTGAACAACCATTTAGCTGCTCTGTAATTATATAGTTTGCATTTGCTTAAAGTAGATCATACTTGAACTGTAGGCTTTCCATCTGCTAAGTGATGGGCAGACAGAATATATGGCTATTTGTAAACATCTGTTTTCTACAACTGGTCTTTGTAATGTCTTGTCTGTTTAGGAGTTTTGTTGGTTTGTCTTTATAAAACACCAGAAATGCAGGAATGATTACAGTACAATAGCCATTTAAAGGTGTATTTTGCCTTTTGAGATTGGACACTTTACAGACTAGAAGCAATTTTCAGTTTCTACCCACCCTTTCTTGTCTGAATGAAGAAACCATCTGAATTCACCCCCAAGAAGAGGTCCTGATTTCCCTCTGTGTCTGCACACTGGGGGTGTTGGACCCAGTACTGCTTGAGCACTGTCCAGCTCTGGTAACCTGCCTACCTGAGTCAGTGTTTTTTTTCAAGTCCTTCTTATAGGCTGCAGAATAATGAATAAGCTCACCATGTATACACCTGTCAAAGTGTTTGCTTGGGAGAGAAAAGTATCTACCAGTATGAACAAGGGACAAAGCTCACCTGCTTAGCCCAGGGGTACTTACCAGGTGAGATCTTGCCACAGTTTGAACTGATACAAGTGACAACAGAAAGAATTTTTTTTTTTTTCTTAAGAAAAACTCACTTGTTGAGATAAGGGTTATATATTCTATACCTTTGGGGATAAACATATAATAATTTAGAATTGAGATTTAGTTTGAACAAAGGAAGGACCCAAATTTAAAGGTTTGTTGTTCAGTTGCTCAGTCATGTTTGACTCTTTGCCACCCCGTGTCTGTTTTAGTATCTTAAAAAATTTTTTTAATCAACCAGTTTTTTTTTTAAATTATGAAAGCATCTATTTCTTTAGGTAATTATTCAAATACCAGATAAAGTCCCTCTGGTATCTGATTTGTGTTGGCTAAGGAAGTTTGGCTTGCTTCTCTGTGGACAAAGTCACTCTAGGCCTTGTCCCAGTTTCTAGTCAGATTAAATCAGGACGTTCAAACGGTCTTTGATATCCAAGTCTATCTAGATAAAGGCTAAATGTTTACTAGAACGCAATAACAAAAATCTAGGTCAGTAACAAAAATCCTCCCATTTTAAGGAGTCAACATGTTATAATTCAGTCCCAATCACCTTCTTTCTACCTCCAGGTGATGACCTCAAATTAAGTTTTGGTTCTTATGTGTTGCTGTTAGTCGCTCAGTTGTGTCCAACTCTTTGCCACCCCCTGAACTGTAGCCCGCCAGGCTCTTCTGTCCGTGGAATTCTCCAGCAAGCATACTAGAGTGGCCATTCCCGGCTCCAGGGGATCTTCCAGACCCAGGGATCGATTCTCAAGCCAATCATGGAGGGCTCTGTGTTTCATCTTTTATTCTGTTAGTTTGCATCATTAGTAAAACTTTCCAAACTTATTTTTCTGGAAATGTAAAAAATCACCAAGTGGAAGTGTGGCTGACCCAACACAGGGCTCCTCTGCAGAGCCTCACCTCCTAGGGGAGGCCAGACTGAGTTCTGGGAGTGCTGCTGAGCAAGTGCAGGGCCGGAGGGACTGGACACCTGGGAGAGTCTAGGTCTGACAGTGATGGGGGGACAAGGGCGAGGGGAAGATTAAGTCAGAATAGGACTCGGCAATGTTTGGACGAGTATGGCGAGCTTTGGCTACTCGGGGAGACTTCCTCTCATTGTTAGCCTTGTTCTTTTTAGTCTGGACTAGATCTACTTTGCTTTCAATCTCTCCCTCTCCCTAAGTGCCAGAGCCCCAGCCCATCTCTATGCAGGCTCCCCTGGCTGGCCAAGCAGGCTGAGCTGCACAATTGGAGTCCTCACACCTGGGACTTTTTGGGGTGTCTGGGCTTGGGTCCAAGTGTAGCCTTGGTGCTGCAGTTCAGGGGCTCCTGAGAAGCCAGATGAGGAAGAAAACAGGGGCTCCCGTGGCTGTGACTGAGGGCAGACAAGGGAGTTGGCTGGTACCACAGGCAACACTCACCCACTTGTCTGCCAGGCTAACTGCAGCCCTGGAGCCAGGAGAGGTTCTGTGCTGTGCCCTTGATGCCCAGGCTAAACTCTGACCCGAGTGCCACTAACCCATCACATGACACAATAATTCCACTTGAATTAGCAAGGCACTATTCTAAGTGTTCAGAGCCTCTTCTGGTTATTGCCTCCTTTTATCCTGAGCAAATTCACGAGGCTCAGGGCTCATTTTCTCCTGTGACCCAAGAAGAAACCCATCAACAGAGAGTTTGGGTTCAGGTGTGCAGCTTGGGCATCTGAAGGTGCCAGCTTATCTCCAAGGTGAAGAAACAGCTGGAGCACTGGGTGGAAAGAGTCACGTAGGGCAAGGAAGGAGGACTTCGGAATGTCTTTCCTTCCTGTTAGATGGGAATAATTTCAGACACAGAATGTGGTGACGACGAGGAGGTAAGGTATGTAAAACGCTCACAGAGATTTGTGGTTTTCCAGAATGTCGTGATCAGTCAAATAGCGGGATCATGTCCCTTTAATGAATGCCTGGCTGTTCAGAATCATTTACAAATCCTGTGGGCATGGCCAGTTGTCACGTGGACTCTAAAAAGCTCACCTCTCTAACTTGTCAACTTGGGGGTTCTTGGTTGGGATGCCCGTCAGTGAGTTCATGGGCCATCTGCATTGCCTGGCCCTTCTTCTCATCCTGTTTTGCCTGAATTTCCACTGCAGCAGTCTAAACATGACTGCTCTGCAGACTTACGCCATGTTCTCAGACTGGTGGTGTGTCATCCTGAGGTGTTACAGCAGAAAATTTACTTCTCAAGTTTAATCTAGCAGATCAAAGCTATTGTATATCTTCCTGAACTCAGTCTTAAAGTAACTCAATAACTAAAACTAGCACCATCTTTTTTTCCTAGGAGCTGAAAACTGGGCATCTTTTTAATTGACTCTGTCCTATAAAATGAGGGGTTAGGGGCTTCCCTGATGTTCCAGTGGTTAAGACCCCCTGCTTCCAGAGCGAGTGGAAGCCTTGACACAGAGGCAAAGGGGATGTGGAAGTTCCGCCTGCTTCATCCTGGGCAGCATGAGTGCTCTTGGTTTTGACTGGTCCCTCAGGGCCTCCTGGGGGCACCTGCTCCATTTCCTTCCAGGCCTGCTTTTCTCTGGGACCATTTCTCTCAGCGTTAACTGTAGGGCTCATTTAGTCAGAGCCAGGGAGAGCTGTAGGCATAATCTGATTCTCTTTAGGAGAATGTGCATTATTTTGGCAAGGTTTTCAAGAAAATTCTAAGATGCTAAATCGATGTATTTACATTTATAATTCAGAATTCTGGCATAATTCAGAATTCTCTACTTTTCAACCAGTACTCTCCTCACGTTCACTGTGCTAAATCGCTGTGAATACTGAGAGGCAGCCCAGTATGTATGACCCTCCTTAAAGCCACTGGAAATTTGATACTTTATATATGTGAAAATGGCTTTTTTCCTCCCATTTGGCTCAAACTACAAGCCTTGCTTCCCTATGTATCTTAAATGAAACAATTTCTCATGTACTTAAACTTGAGGAGTGCTAACTTGAAGACATAACTAGCCTTATTTCCAGCAACGCAGGAGGGTTAGGACTATTAACTCTGTAAAATGTGAAAGAACTATTAGCAATTTCATTTAACATCTGCACGTGCTCTGAAGAGAAGCAGAAATCTAACTAACAAGATAAAAACCACTGGTCCCAATACTGTTCATGACTCTGCTTGGGCTCTGTTTTGTGGCCACTCACCAAATCCTCATGACGGACTTTTCTAATGTAATCCTAATGTAATCCCAGGAAAATGAAATGTTAGGGAGATAACATTATAGTAGCTAATGGGAGAACTTGAAATCTGAAGACTTACTCCTTAGACACATGTCATCAGAGAAATGAGATTTAAACGGTTCTAAAATATACCATATCTTACCAAAAGAAAAGGTGCAAAAAAAGAAAAACCCAGCCTACAACTCATTAGTAAGTACTAGACTCTCAAATATAGCTAAACAAAAACTATTACCACAAACTGAACTAAGACAATATAAACAGTTCCTAAAGCATCATTTGCCAAAGTTTGGATGGCTTCTCAAAAAGCAAACTATAAAATCTTAAGTTTTGAGAGCTCACTTTTTAAATAGGGAAATCTTTGTGGAGCATTCTTAGATATCCTTTTGTGATAAGTTAATTCAGATGCACTTACTTCTGGCAAATTTTTATTGCAGCACAAGCTCTACATTTTCTGAAGTCACTAAATTTCTCGTTACAGCACAGGAAAAAGAAGATAAAGTAGGAGAGGTATCAGTTTCAAATTCAGTCCTAAGCAGCAACATTTTTGAGATGCAATCATAAAACCAAGTATTTCACCCAGGACAAGGAAAAAGCAGTGGATCACCAGAAAGCAGAGTAAAAAGCTGCAAGAAGATGTGAAGAAAAAAAAAAAAAAGGCAAGAAAAGCAGTGAGAAGATGCCAAGCATGTAACAAGGTCTTATTGACACATACTATGCTAATCTCACTTCTTTAAGCAAAAAAAAAGGTCTTTGTTCACATAGGTAATATATACATCTTTGAGAATTTATGGAGATAAATTTTTAAAAAAATATTTATTTTCTGAAATATTGACTGTATAAATGATAAACTAAAAGTTATAAATTCTGTTGTTTCTTCTTTGTAATCTTTATGTCCTGTAATATTAACTTGCTAGATGGTAGAGGAACCAAGTTAATGGAAGGGCCTTGATAATGAGTTTCTCCTGTGACAATCTTTGCTATTTCTGATTTTGTGGATTTAGAACAAAGTTACAAATGTGCTTATTATTTATTAGTAAGGCAATATATAGATTTGCATATTTCCCCCTGAAGTTGAAGGAACTGAATGAATACGGGCACTCTTCCCATTTGTTATAGACAATACTCTTATTCCCTCATTTGCTCCTTTCAAATATGCATATTTCACCCTATTTTTTAACATGTATTACTTCCTTACTTATCCTTCTGGCAGCACTGGGTCTCCCTGACTGCATGTGGGCTTCTCACTGCAGTGGCTTCTCTTACTGTGGAGCACAGGCTCAGCAGTTGTGGCAAACGGGCTTAGCCGTGCAGCATGTGTAATCCTCCTGGACCAGGGATCGAACCTGCGTCCCTGGCATTGTCAGGCAGATTCTTAACCACTGGACCACCAGGCAAGTCCCCACACATGCATGTTTTAAAATAAAGAGCCCAAATGTGTTAATCTGAGGAGACCAACAACCTGAGAGTCCATTCCATTTGCTCTTTAGTCTGCATCTGTTGATAAGATATGTAGGCTAGTAAATATAGTTCACACAACTGTGAGAAACTTTGGATTTAAGCACTGCAAAACAATCGTATTTAAAGGACTGTCTTCTTGACTATCAAGAACGTTAGATTAGCCTACATCTTGCTGAAAAAACTAAATTAACATTCATGTGTTTTAAGGCTTTTAGGTGTTGGGAGTAACCAATAAGTCAAAAGACTGTGTCCTTTCCTAGTGTCAGATCTAATCAGTGACATGTACATAAGATAAGCACACACAATATATGGGATATAAAACAATACTTGAGACTCCAAAGGCATCACCGACTCAATGGACATGGGTTTGGGTGGACTCCAGGAATTGGTGATGGACAGGGAGGCCTGGCATGCTGCGGTTCATGGGGTCGCAGAGTTGGACATGACTGAGCGACTGAACTGAACCAAAGGCATCATTCCTAAATGCTTCTAAGTTACACATTCCTCCCAGGCTCTTTGTTTAAGAGCCTTCTGAAGACACATCTGAGAAGCATTACTTTAAATAAATGTTCAAGTAGTAAGTGCTCTTTAGTGTCAGTATTAGGTTAAGTCTGGACTGGAACTAAGATAAGCATTCTAAAACTGAGATCATAAAGGATTACATGAAAAAACCACCCTGTCAGTTACCACTATTAAAACAATTCAACTTCACAACTAGTGAACAATTCAACTTCACAATGTTTTCTTCCAATCAAAAGTAGCTTCAAACTTTGCATCTTTCAGGTAGGTCTAGAAAAAATTTCTTCTTTTATTTCCCTTTATCTCAAAGGAATCGAACACACTGATTTGGCTTTCCTACAGTTAGTGACTGAGCAAAGAACTACACATAGCCTTACCCTCGCATATTTGCTCTTAAGCCAGAACCACATTACTTACAAAGATAAAAGACACCCCATTATGAAATGGTGACATTTGGATGAAAAATAAAATGGGTAATTTCCTTTGAAAAAATTTTCCAAAAACTTATGGTAGTTTTTATCAAAATTAAAACTTTACATCTAAATAGCAGCTTTGGTAATGGAATGTCTTTTTCCTTTCTACTGGGAAAACTGTTAGCATATTTTCATAAACAAAGGTAATGGAAATTACTAGGCACAGTCATTTCATCATGTGACTTTCAGAGGATGATGAACTGGTGAAGAGTTAAGGCAACAAAGTCACATTATGAGTATGTTGAAGAATTCACACAAAAGGTAGAATTCTCACTTCTCTTTAATCACTGAGTTTTCAGCTTTTACAAATAATCTTAGAACAATTCAGGGAACTAGGTTCAGGGTGGAGGACAGTTCTTACTGGTACATGAACTATTACATGCTCAATTTTCTGTAAATAATTCAGTTGGCTGAATTAACAAACATTGTCACAGACACAGATTTTTTTTTTAAAGCCATATATCACTGCATATATATTTACAAAAAGCCAAAACAAACATGCACTTCTCCTTACTAGGAGAACTGAAATAGATGTTTGAAACGTTAAGGCAGTGATGATTCTAAAACATAATGAAATACTAAGTTAAGGCTTTATGTTTGTTTTGAAACCCACATTCATAGGCAACTGTGACCCAAGCAAACTTTTATCTACCAGGTTGAGTTCATCTGCCCAGGACATGTTATTTATCCATTACCACCAATTCTATGGGATAGGAATTAGTAGGAACACCAGTGATTTTCTCTACTGAATTATTAGTTCCTTCCTTAGGTTGTATTTTGAGGGTTTAGTCTTCAGCAGCATAAAGCATGTGCCACATGAGGAATAGAGCATTTTTTTGGGTAAACTTTAATGTAGAGACTGCACTGATTTTTACTTGCCTGAAAGCTGGCCAACAATCAAGAACTCAGGATCTTCTAAATACAAAAAAGCCTACAAGTGTACCTGACTGCTCAGCCATCTCAAAACATACTATGTTCTTGAAGTGCTGGATCTTTACCTCATTTTCTTGGAAGACCATTCAGTATTACTCTCTCTAAACAAACAAAGAAACATAATGCAGAATGCCGTATTTCAGATGATCTATTCTTGAATTGCTATCCTCAAGGCACAAACACTGTTCTTGCTAGACCAATGTGTTTCCTCATTCAAGGAAGAAAATGAGAGGTCGATGAAAAGAAGATTCACTTTACTATAATTGTTGATTGCACTCTTGCCCTAGCAAGCTTATGAAAACTATTGAAATGTAACAGGGAATATCCTTTTCTCCTTACATTACTATTTTTATTGTTTTTTAACATTTAGAGCGACAAAACTCAGACTCAGCGGGTGGGGTGCACCTTGAGGAGCAGCTCTGGGCACCACCCTGGCCTTCAGTAGGGTGCAGGAGGGATGGCTTGTAGGACACACTCCAGGATGAGCTAACAGGCATGATTCTACAGCCCAGCGTTTCCATAGTTGGGGTGACTTATCGTCACTTAGACTGAAAGGATCACTATTTACACTAAGTGCTTGCCGCTACTACTTTAAGCAATAATTGTACAGCAACATGTCTTGTGAGCAAAGTACTATACACTTATGTTCCTACCAGTAACAGTTCATGTAGAGGGATGGCATTGGCTATATGCAAATTGTCTCAGAAGCTAAAGACAACAGTAGTCTTCCTTTGTGTCTTCAAATTGGGGAAGACTAAGAGGTCAAAGCAGGCGAAGCTGTTGGTGTTTAAATCTGACAGTGCAGCATCAGACTTCTTTACACGTTATCAGGGAACAGGACTCTCTTAACAAGCACTGGCAAGAGTATTTTAGGTGCAATTTAAGTCAGTCATGCTTTGACGAAAATGTTTTGAAGATCTGAAGTTTGTACCCTAAGTCCTGGTGAGCTTGGCTTCAGCTAAATGGCAAGATGGGTTTTAAAGGTGTGAAATACATTTTTTTTTTTAAAAAAGGGAAGACTACACTGAAAGGGCAAATGTCGGCAACACAAAAACAATCATGTTCAGATCAACATCTTACACTTTACAATAATAAACTCACAAATTTTTACACAAATTTCATGTTTACAAGTACAAAAAGGCAAAGAACCTCAAAGAATTGAAGTAACTATCGTCAACTACATTCAATAGAGTTAATACTGTTGTCCCTGTTCTTCACCTTCTAAATCCAGAAGGGAACTGTGAATCCATCCCCCACGTGGACTCTGCTTTCAGAAGTTGGAGACTGGGTGTAGTTCTGCACATGTTTGGGTTTCAACAGAGCTGAACTGAGATTCCATCGTGTTCCAGGCCAGATCGGCTAGAAGAAAGTCATCCATTGCTGTCTGAGTTTCATTGCTGGTGAAGAATAAGCTCCCCAAAGTTTCGAAGCCAGAGTTCATGGTCGTGTTTCGGCACTATTCAACTGAACTTTGCTTTCCAGGGCAGGCAGGTTTTTAGCAGTGGAGATTCCATCAGTCTGGGTCTCTGTGTCAGATGAGTCAGTACTCATGGAAAAGCTGGAGTGTTTCAGGATACTTCCCAGGGGCAGACGAGGGCTACTGTCTAAAAAGAAGTTCAGGTCTGTCTGTGTCTGCGTGTCAAACATCTCAAGGCCTAAGAAGCCAGAATTCCCCCTACAATTGTAGGCCTGGGCAGAAGGGTCTGCAAGGAAGAAGTCAGTTTGGGTTTCTATGTCCAGCGACTCCAAGACTGGCTCAGTGGGCATGGTGCTAAGCTCAC
This sequence comes from Aepyceros melampus, assembly GCA_006408695.1. NCBI lineage: Eukaryota > Metazoa > Chordata > Mammalia > Artiodactyla > Bovidae > Aepyceros > Aepyceros melampus. The sequence continues at coordinate 123,349 of SJXQ01012485.1, read as the reverse complement.
TCTCCTCGGTTTGTGTCTGTATATTTGAGGCTGAAAAGAACTCTTCGATATCAAAATCAATTGCAGGATTCTGGGTTGGGCCAGATGGGAGCTGGGGGTCAGGTCCAGTGTTTGTGTCAGACAAAAGACTACGATTGTCCAGCGTCTGACCAGGCAGGTTACTTGACAAGATGTTTTCTAGATCACTTAGTAAATCCATGGTTTGGGTCTGATTATCTGTCATGTTCTGTGACGAAAGCATACTGTTTGGTGCACTGAAGTTTATAATTGGTGTGGATTTCTCAATATCTTGAGTTAAAGTTTTAGCGTGGTTCTGAGGTAACAAGTCATGAGTTACAGTCTCTGCTACTAAGCTGCTACTTATAATATTGTCTGTAGACACACCATATGATGAATGGACACTTTCAAAAATGTCTCCACACATTACAGCTTGGTCCATCTGTACTCGGTCATCTGTTGGACTTTGCATTCCGCTGGTCTGAGTTTCTCTGGAGATCCCACCTGGCTGGAAACTGGCATCTATAAATGCATCAGTCTGAGCAGCGATGGATGAGGTTACCTTAGAACTGGGCAAAAAAGTCTGAGTTTGAACACTAATGGGAAGGGAAACCTGGGAACCAAATGTCAAATCAGTCTGCGAACAGGACGACACAGAGGAGTCAGGGCTGGCCCACTGTGCAGACGGCTGAACTGTGGTGTGGTGCAGGACAGGTCTGTCTGCACATTGATGGAAGAAATGCTGTTCTTTTGACATGTGTTCCCGAGTTCTTGTAACGGGCTAAATGGACTTTTACCCAAGTTCACTTGAATACCTGTGCTAATCGGCTCAACAGCAACAGGATTTACAACTTTTGAAAGAGGGAGGCTCTCCTTGAGAGAGCAGGCCTCCGAATCCAGGCCGAGGACCAGGGTTCCAATGGACAAGGGCAGCAAGTGCACAGCACCGGGGGCAGAGCCCTGATGGTCAACACCTAACACCACAGGCTGGGCCGAGGAGTCGGCTGCAGGCACAAAGACGGGCACAGGAGAAAACTGCATGACGGGGAGTTTAACCAAAGCCACTTTGGGCTTTGGTAAAAGCAACTTCTGAGGGTACCTTGGAGCTGCTGGAAGAGTCTGTTGTTTGGCATTAGAGCTGCAAGAGTCTTCAAAGGAAGCCAGCAGCTTTATTTCTGAAGTCTCTAGCTCTGGAGCGTCTGGTCGGGGAACTGGCTGCTTGCTCAGTGATTCAACAGTCTTCCTGGACAGCTTCCGGCTGCGCAGGCAGCTTTCCATTTTCCTTTTCTTACTAGGTGGGTCCCTGAAAACAACGACAGAGTGAAAACGAGAAAAGTGATTTTAAACTGCAGTTTTCTTCATCAACCCTGGCACTGTATCTTCACTTATAAGCTCTATGTCTCACATCTACAGCAGGGGTCAGATTCAGCCCAGTGAAAAGAAATCCCGTTTGTGACCTGGCCCATTACACAGAAGTTCAGAAACATGCAAACAGGAAAGGAGGAAGCACACCTTTGGGTAAAGCTCTAGGCACTAGAACTCAACTCAGATCCACAAGCATCAGGAAGCTAACATATTATATAATGCACTGATTATCATTCCTAAAATAGGAAGCTATTAATCCAAATATAAATTTCACCTTTCAAATGACGTGATTTCATGATTTAAACAACTCTTCAACAATCCACTATCCCTCTAATAGAAAACGATGAAGTTTTGGAAGAATTGAAAACTCAATAGGGACTTCCCTGGTGGTCCAGTGGTCAAGATCTCCAATGCAAGTGACACAGATTTGATCCCTGGTCCGAGTAGATCCTGCCTCTAGCGGACCAACCAAGCCTGTGCACGGCAACTACTGAATGCCTGCGTGGTAATTACTGCTCCACAGCAAGAGAAGCCTGTGCTCCACAGCAAGAGAAGCCTCCACAGTGAGAAGCCCTGGCATCGCACACAAGAGCAGCCCCTGCTCACTGCAGCTAGAGAAAGCCCACGGAGCAATCAAGACCCAGAACAGCCAAAAATAAATACATAAATCTTAAAAAAAAAAAGAAAGCCCAGTAAGTTTTCAACTGGGAATAATAAGGGACCTTTAAAAGGAGCTGGTGAATGAATAAGGAGCACAACTGGGTCAAGTAGATGTGGGTTATTTACTAGTACTGCTGCCATTTCCAAAAGTTCCCTTCTTCAGGTCTCATCTTTCCTCTACCATTCCTCCTCTCTCCTCACGCTAATGGCTCTCCAGGAAGTTTCGCCTGAAGCTCTTCCCACAGCTGCTGGTTTCTGGCGCCTTCCCTGGCTCCTTACCTGTGCTCTGCAGGGATCTCATGGCCAGTCCGGTAGATGTGGGACTGCAATGCGGTCCGGCTGGCATAGGGACAGCCACACGTGCACTGGAAGGTCTTGCCACAATCCTCTGCATGTCTTTTCAAGTCCCACTCGGTGCCATACGAATTGCTGCACTTACTGCATTTATGCTTCTTTTCAGCATGCATTTTCATAAAGTGCTAGGAAGAACACAAAAGGACCAAAGTGAAAATCTGCAACTGCTCAAAACCTTTCAAAAGTCATCAACATACCCCAAATAACAATGATTTTACATGATAGAATATAGCAGTGCAAATCAAAAGAATGTAAGAGCTGGCAAGCTGCTTTTTAACATATGCCTCATCTTTGTGAAAAGCTGAGACTGTTTTGGAAACAATCCATGGTATCCACCCCTACGTTCTAATGTACAATAAGTGCTGCAAGCAGAACAAGTCTTGGAGTGCTTTTCTCAGGACCCCCTCCAGCAAACCCTCAGGGAAGTGTTTCCATTTCTTCCAGTCCAGAATCACCACCTTCCCCACTGACTGGGTCCCTCCCTCCTCTCTAGGGGAGCTGCTTCTGAAATTCTTTTCCTATAGTTTCTTCCTCCCTTGGGAGAACATCTCCCTGTGCCTCTGCTCCTCTGACCTTGAAAGATTCACACCTGAGATCTGGAAGCACACCCAATTTATCATACTTGGCTGACCTGGTCTTCTCTCCAAATCCACTCTGGACATCTTCCCCCCCAGAACCAGCCAGCCTTTGCTCACACCCACTCATTTTTCCCCAAGTGAGAGACTTGGGTGTCTGTCCTTATAAGCAGCTTTCTGCTCAATTCTCTTGTTATGATCGGCAAGTAATTACAATACATTGGGTTTATGACATCTGCATTTCATCCCTAGAGAAGTATATAGTTAAGACAAGTAAAATACCTGTTTTACGAGAGAAAATTGAGAAAATGGTCTGTCAGGGCCTCTAGGGCATCCTTCAATTGGACAACAGTAGAATTTTGGTACAGTTTTCAAATCTTTTCTTACTGTTGGATTTACTATGCCATCCTGCAAAAGAAGAATGAAATAATCATCTTTAAAAAACCATCAGAGCGAGTTGGGGGTGATAATAAGGAAAGACTAAAGATGGGCACAAGGGATCTTTATAGAGTGATGAAAATGTTCTAAAGTTTGGGATTGCAGTAGTGGTTGCAGAACTGTGCATCTACTTAAAAATAACTGAATTATTCACTTAAAATGGGTAAATTTTATAACAATATATGTTACAATTTTTCAAAACAACATAAACAAAAAATAATTATGTTGTTTAAAAATCTTCTATCCATTCCTTTAAGATTCCTTCTAGATTTAAAAATCTCTGTCCTTAACCCAATGTCTTTAATTGTAAGAGTTTCTCAGGCTCAAGACTTAGTGTCATCCTTAAGTCTTTCCTCCTTTTTTTCTCACCCCCACTGAATCAGGGTGAGCCTCTGAAGAAAACCTCCTTTGACTATGATTGAGGTCTTCCTGATAAAGAGCACAGTGACTTTCTCTGATCATCACTATGCCCCCTAAGAGAGCTAAAGCGAGCTGACACAGCTCTTTTACGGCAGCATGAATACAGGCACCATGCTCTAATCTGAAATCTAGTAATCATTATAATGGCCAGTGCTAACACAGCGCTCACTACTGTGCTGGGCACTGCTGTAAGCACCTCATATATATATGAACTCATCTGAGTAATCCTTTGTTATTAAGTATGTGATTGACTTTTTGAAGGGTTTTTAAAATAACTGGTGAGTTAATTTAGCTTGAAGTACTATCTTATAGCCCTTGACGAACCCACAGACCTCAGGAGTGAAACACCTATAGCCTCCAGTCTAATTCTTAATTGGCCACCCCCAGTTGGCCCCAGAGGAAGGTGTGTGGGGGCTAGAGTGATGAAGGGCCTCTCTACCAGCCACTGGAAACAACCAGACGCGTGTGCAGGCCTCAGCTGCTGCAGCAGCACCTAGATGTTTGAATCCTTAGGTGCTATGATGAGAGGATTCAACACCTTTGGAACATGCCACCTCCTCCTCTACCATCAGTGTGAGCCTAGAGAGGAAATGAACAACCGTGTGGCTAAGACTCCCTTTGGCTTAACAGTCTCTGTAGATGATCCTAATGTGTAGCTGAGCTTAAGAACCACGGTGCAGTGGTTAAACCCATGGATTCTGGAATATGGACTGCTGTAGTTTGAATTCTCTGCTGTAGTTTGAATTGCTCCTTTCCTTTGACCTTGAAGGAGAAGGCAATGGCACCCCACTCCAGTACTCTTGCCTGGAAACTCCCATGGATGGAGGAGCCTGCTGGGCTGCAGTCCATGGGGTCGCTAAGGGTCGGGCACGACTGAGCGACTTTCACTTTCACTTTTCACTCTCATGCATTGGAGAAGGAAATGGCAACCCACTCCAGTGTTCTTGCCTGGAGAATCCCAGGGTAGAGGAGCCTGATAGGCTGCCGTCTATGGGGTCACACAGAGTCGGACACGACTGAAGTGACTTAGTAGTAGTAGTAGTAGTTTGACCTTGAAAAACTTAACTGTCTTGGTTTCCTTATCTGTGAAGTAGGCACGATAATAGGACCTACTTCAGGGTTGTGGTGAGGACTGGTGGCTCAGAGGTTAAAGAGTCTGCCTGCAATGCGGGAGACCTGGGTTTGATCCTTGGGTCCGGTTAGTTTGAATTCTCTGCTGTAGTTTGAATTGCTCCTTTCCTTTGACCTTGAAGGAGAAGGCAATGGCACCCCACTCCAGTACTCTTGCCTGGAAACTCCCATGGATGGAGGAGCCTGCTGGGCTGCAGTCCATGGGGTCGCTAAGGGTCGGGCACGACTGAGCGACTTTCACTTTCACTTTTCACTCTCATGCATTGGAGAAGGAAATGGCAACCCACTCCAGTGTTCTTGCCTGGAGAATCCCAGGGTCAGAGGAGCCTGATAGGCTGCCGTCTATGGGGTCACACAGAGTCGGACACGACTGAAGTGACTTAGTAGTAGTAGTAGTAGTTTGACCTTGAAAAACTTAACTGTCTTGGTTTCCTTATCTGTGAAGTAGGCACGATAATAGGACCTACTTCAGGGTTGTGGTGAGGACTGGTGGCTCAGAGGTTAAAGAGTCTGCCTGCAATGCGGGAGACCTGGGTTTGATCCTTGGGTCCGGAAGATCCCCTGGAGAAGGAAATGGCAACCCACTCTAGTATTCTTACCTGGAGAATCCCATGGACGGAGGAGCCTGGTGGGCTACAGTCCACAGGGTTGCAAAGAGTCAGACAGGACTGAGCGACTTCACTTTCACTTTCAGGGTTGTGGTGAGGACTCAGTTAGTAGCATTATAGTTAACAGTATAAAACAGCGCTTATCACATAATCCCCCAATGGCTCAGCAGGTGAAGAATCCACCTGCAATGCAGGATCAATCCCTGGTTGGGAAGATTCCCTGGAGGAGAAGTACTCCATTCCAGTATTCTTGCCTGGAAAGTCCTATGGACAAAGGAGTCTGGTGGGCTACAGTCCACGGGTCCCAAAGAGTCAGACATGACTCAGTGACTAAGGCTATCACATAATCACTCCATTATTACAGCTACTAGTTATCTGCTGTGGAGATTTTTGTTGCTTCTCTTGCTTTCTGCCAACCAACTTAGTGCCAATAAGCTAATCTAAACTCACACCATACATTAAACACTGTTTTTGTGGCACAGAAATAAAAGCAAAGTAAACAGATCAGACCGAATCAAACTTACATGGTTTTGCACAGCAAAGGAAACCATAATAAAACGGAAAAACAACCTGTGGAATGGGAGAAAATATTTGCAATGATGCAACATAGAAGGGCTTAATCTCTAAAATAAACAAACAGCTCATATAACTCAACAACAAAAAACAAATGATCCATTCAAAAACCAGGTGGAAGAACTAAATAGACATTTCTCCAAAGAAGACATACATATGGCCAACAAGCACATGAAACATTACTCAACATTGCTAATTATTAGAGAAATGCTAATCAAAACTACAGTGAGATACCACTTCACACAGTCAGAACGGCCATCATTAAAGTCTACAAATAATAAACCCTGAAGAGGTGGGGAGAAAAGGAAACCCTCCTACACTGTTGCTGGGAATGTAAGTTGGTGTAGCCACTATGGAAAACAGTATGAGGTTCCTCAGAAAACTAAAAATAGAACTGCCATATGATCCAGCAATCCCACTCCTGGGCATATATCCAGATAAAACTACAATTCAAAAAGATACACGCACCGTTATATTCGTAAGAGCACTATTCGCAATAGCCAAGACATGGAAAGAACCCCAATGTCCAGGAACAGATAAATGCACAAAGATGATGTGATGTATATATATACAACAGAGTACAGCTCAGCCATAAAAAAGAATGAAATGATGCCACTGGCAGCAACATGGATGGAACTAGAAATGATCATATAAGTGAAGTTTAAGTCAATAAGAGAAAGACAACTACCATATGATATCACTTATATGTAAATCTGAAATATAACACAAAATAATTTATCTATGAAACAGAAGTGGACTTATAGGTATAGAGAACAGACTTGTGGTAGCCAAGGAGGAGGGGTGCTGGGGGAGGGATAGACCGAGAGTCCGGGGTTAGCAGATTCTAACTGCTATATATAGAATATACAGACAACAAGGTTCTACTGTACTACAGGGAACTATATTCAATACCCGGTGATAAACCATAACAGAAAAAATATATGAAAAAGAAAGTATATATATATAAAACTGAATCACTTTGCTGTGAACATAACATTGTAAATCAACTATACTTCAATTTTAAAAAAGAAAATCTATGGACTCATCTTAAAAATATTATACTTGTGAAAGTCTGACTGGAATGCTGCTTTTGTTAAAACAAGGACATCTGCTAGGCTCAAATGACAATAACATTGTCATCAAACTCATCCCATTCACCAATTTATCTTTTTTAAAGGAAATACTTTTTAAACTTATCTTCCTTCTAGTGTATAATATGCAAGAAAAAATGAAATATAGACCAGATATTAAGAAAGACCCTAAAACGTTAATTCACTTGACCATTACCAAATTCTTCTTAGTTCTATACCAAGGAGATGGCCCTCTTCTGTGTTTTAGCCTGTCAAATGTTCTATAAAACTCTGCTTACAGGGTCACCACAAAATTCATGCTCATTTCTAAAACATCCTCAATTTGCTTAGCAATCCTTTTATTACTCCTTTTCAAACTCCCTATCATGCATGTTCTCACATACCTGCTCACTTCCCTTTTTAAAAAATTAATAAAATTTATTTTAAGAGTTTTATTCCATAGTAAAACTGAGTGGAAAGTACAGAGTCCCCATACACTATACACAGCCCCCCATCCCACTCCAACATAGCCTGCTTCACTATTAACATCTCTCAGCAGAATGGCGCATTTGTTTACAATTGATGAAACCACACTGACACATCTTTCTGACCCAGTCTACAGATTATATTAGAATTCACTATTAGTGCTGCACATTCTATGGGTTTTGCCAAATGATAACGACGGTTATCCATTATTATAGTATCATACAGAGTGTATTCACTTCCCTAAAAATCTGTGCTCCGCCTATTTATGACACCTTTCCCTGTAAGCACTGACAACCACTGACGGTCTGACCGCTCATTTCTTTTTAGGGCTGATACTCCACTGTCTGCATGTATCACTATTACTTACCGATTCACCTTCTGAAGGACATCTTGGTTGCTTCCAAGTTTTGCTAGCTATTCTTTTATAATGTCTCCTACCACCTCCTCGTCTTTCCTTTTTCACTGCTACCATCAACAGTTCAAGTATTCCTGACTTTCTGTTTGGACTTTGTCACTAGCCTAATTTCTAAACCTTCAGTTTTCTTTTCATTCACAAATTGCCAGATTCACCTTTCTAAAATATAGCTCTGATTATAACATTACCTCACTCAAACATCTTCGAGGGCACTCCAAATTCTTCTAGCCACTGGGACATCCAAAGTCCTGTACTAAACAGCTTCAGACTACACTTCTTTTCTGTTATTTCTCTGTTATAGCTAATGGAACTACTTACATTCCCCAAATGTTTTCAAGAGGAGGAATATATATATTTGTTGCACTTATGTTTATGGTCACCTAAGTCAAAGCTGTATCACACACCAGGACGAGCCACTGAAGGCAGCCATGCTGATGCCAGCATCTTGCTGTTGTCTTTACAGGGGCGGCAACAACCTGACGCTGCTCACTTGCCCGCATTCTTAGGGCCAGGTCCTCGGCCCATCCCAACACCACCTCTCTACCCAGTTCCTGACCTTCTTCCCAACCCTGTTTAGAGACAATAAGCTCTGAGATGAGAACAGGGGAGAAAAGAAATGGTGATGGCACAGTAAAACATGAACTGCAGTAAAAAATGGTATTTTCCTTCTTAAGTGCTATATACATTCTAGAATAAAACTTAGCAGACTTTTTTTTTTTTTTAACTTTACCTTCTGTGCATAACTGAAAAAAATGTACAGAGAATACTTCATGTTTTGTGTACTTTTTTGGGTATCTGTTTATAAAATCTTTTAAATAAAAAAATTTGAAAAGGAACTTATGAGAGGAAACAACTAAAAAACAAGATGGAGAAAAGTAAACAAAGAGAAAAAAAAAGCAAGAGAAAGAACCTTGCTGAAAAAGAGAGGATAAAAGCAAAGAACTGTGGGAACTGTTTGGGAAAAAAAAAAAAAGGCACTGTAGCTTCTCAAGCACCTCTCTGCATTCATAGAAATATATCCAAGAAGAAAAGTAGCTTGCTCTGTTATTATATATTTAAAATTAGAAGTCTTTGTACAATATGATCTATGGAGCAACTTGGAACCTTTACTTGAAGAAAAAGAAAAAATTGCTGACAAATTATTAAAAACAAACCCCTGGACTGAACATACCATAAAATCCACTAAGCCATGCTCTAAAAATATGTGTTGCTAGATAAGATGTTCTTTAATGGTTCTCCTGTCCCTTTCACTATTTTCAAACACAAGGGATAAAAGAATCAAGAAATGCTCATCTACTCCTACTCTTCTTTTCCCCCGAATCACCGGGAACCCACATAAACCACAAGGTATCATGGACCTTGCAACTTACAACTCTTATCTCCACTTCTATCCATCATCATTCAGAAGAACTTGTTAATCATAAGGGAATATTTGAGTGAGGGCAAGATACCTTCTGAGGAAAGATTAGAATAAAAAAAGAACATCACAGCAACCAATGGGGAAGGGAAGAAAAGATGATCATAATCTAGGAGAAGAAAACAAACTAGGAAAGAAAAAAACTACAGGAAAGAAAAAAGAAAACTAGGAAAGAAACTATAATTATGTAAATAGCTGTAATCAACAGAAAAAGGGAAAATCTCCATGGAATACTATGCATATCTCCAAGCAGACATACTCAGGCTTCAGGGCCAGGAGGAGCACACTGGAGTCTCTGGTCCAACACAGAACCCTTTCAAGGCCGCAGGGAGCTCCCCTTCAGCCCTTGTTCTTAGGCCTCTTTCCCCTACCCACCCAGCACCTGGAGAACATCGTGTCAAGAGTAGTGCTTGGACTCAGGAGCCTGCTTCTTTGGCTCCTGACTGCAGACTCACCACGCTGGGCAACACTGTGCAGATATGGCTGTTTTGTCACACAGGCCACCTTTATGTTAAAAAACACCAAGACAGCACATGTTCAGGGGCCACATGGTTAGAAAGACAGAACAAGGAAGCAGTGAGCCTGTTTGACAAGAAAAAAACAACGATGGTTCAGGGCGAGGTTTCTCAAATTTCCCCTGAAACAGGTCTCTCTAGTGACCTAGGAAGGCAACTCAGGAGAGTCCATTTTGGGGTTGTTCAATTTTTAGTTCAGAAAGAAATCTTGAATGCGCTGTGCCGTCTTCAGACAAGAGAAATCTGAAAAATGACTAGAACTGGAAAATTGGCTTCACACAGATTCTAAGCAGGAGAGGCTACTGATACTCAGCTGGGCTAAAGTTCAAGTAAAGACCTGACTGTCAAAATCTGCACTTGCCTCAAACATATTCCTTCTTCTTAAGTCTACTGTATGCTTCAGAATTCCTGAACTCTATATATTTTAAAACACAATTAGAAATAAACTTATTCAAGCTAGGCTTCAGCAGTACATGAACTGAAAACTTCCTGATGAACAAGCTGGATTTAGAAAAGGCAGAGGAATCAGGAATCAAACTGCCAACATACACTGTCATAGTAAAGGCAAGGGAATTAAAAAAAAAATCTGCTTCACTGACTACGCTAAAGCCTTTGATTGTATGGGTTGCAACAAATTGTGGAATATTCTTAATGAGATGGGAATACCAGACCACATTACCTGCCTCCCGAGAAACCTGCATGCAGGACAAGAAGCAACAGTTAGAACCAGACATGGAACAATGGCCTAGTTCCAAATTGGGAGAGGAGTATGTCAAGGCTACATATTGTCACCCTGCTTACTTAACTTACATGCAGAGAACATCATAAGAAATGCTGGGCTGGATGAATCACAAGCTAGAATCAAGACTGCTGGGAGAAATATCAACCACCTCAGATATGCAGATGATACCACTTTAGTGGCAGAAAGTGAAGAGGAACTAAAGAGCCTCTTGATGAAGGTGAAAGAGGAGAGTGAAAAAGTTAGTTTAGAACTCAACATTCAAAAAATGAAGATCATGGATGGCATCCAGCCCCATCACTTCATGGCAAATAGATGGGGGAACAATGGAAACAGTGTCAGATTTCATTTTCTTGGGCTCCAAAATCACTGCAGATGGTGACTGCAGCCATGAAATTAAGACGCTTACTCCTTGGGAGAAAAGTTATGACCAAGCTAGACAGCATATTAAAAAGCAGAGACATTACTTTGCCAACAAAGGTCCGTCTAGTCAAGGCAATGGTTTCTCCAGTAGTCAAGTATGGATGTGAGAGTTGGTCCATTAAGAAGGCTGAGCGCCAAAGAATTGATGCTTTTGAACTGCAGTGTTGGAGAAGACTTGAGAGTCCCTTGCACAAAAGGAGATCAAACTAATCAATCCAAAAGGAAATCAATCCTGAATATTCATCGGAAGGACTGGTGCTGAAGCTGAAGTTTCAGTACTTCAGCCATTGATGCAAGGACCCAACTAATTGGAAAAGACCTTGATGCTGGATAAGACTGAGGGCTAGAAGAGAAGGGGATGACACAGGATGAGATGGCTGAATGATATCGCTGACTCAATGGACAGGAGTTTGAGCAAACTCAGGGAGATAGTGAAGGACAGTGAAGCCTGGAGCACTGCAGTTCATGGGGTTGCAAAAAGTCAGACAGGACACAGGGAATGAACAACAATTGTATACTATCAAACCAATCCTGAGAAGTATTGATAAATGGTATCTTTTGCTTAACGGATTCTTCACAAGGTCTGGACAGATATAGCTCCTGACAGCAGTTCCACAAAAAACAATATAAAGTGTTAAAAAGTGCTTGCCAGAATGACATTCAGGCCAACAAGGTAAAGAGAGTCCTCGTCAGACTGGCCGCTTCCGCTGGGCTTAGAGATGTAATGTCTACCTTAGTAATCAGTGAGGGGATAATCTGAAGGTGGGTGATGGCTGTTACATATGAGCTAAAGAGAACACAGGAATTAGGCTGCAGGATTCTACAGATATATAGTTCATCCACTCAAGTTAAAATATGCTTAAGGAAGGGAAGGGTTTAATTAAAATTTAGTATGAAGGAGGAAACAGGAGAAAGACCATTCCCAGAGTTACTGCACTTGTGTGTGGAAGCAACCCAGAACTATCATGGAAAATTGCAGTTCCACCTGCAGGGAAAATTACAGACCCACCTCAGCTTACCTCCACAGTACATTTCCTGATTGGGCTCCCTCATCTTCCTAAGAACACTGTTGCCTCTTTAATCAGCTGGAGCTGGAAGTGGACAGCCCTTCACGGTCATCATATCTGCCCTATTACAGATGACAACCTCAAGCTTTCTGTTAAATTCTTATCAGAAGTCTGATTCTAACAACATTCCTGAGGAAGCTTTACCTGAAGGGCAGACATACCATGCAAGAGACTAGGTGATTTAAACTTGCTCCTCAATCAAGTCAGACCACCAAAAGCTACATAATCACAATGCAGCTTTCATGACACACTTTAAAATTAATTAAAATTTCTAAGCCACTGTTGGCTTAGAAAGACTTTAAGAAGTGGTGGAAGGAAATGTCCTATTGTAATGATTGAGAAATTATGGTTTAAGAGGTACGGGGTGGGGCTGGACCTCTGGGTTTTTAATAGGCTTTCCACAGACGAGCACTTCGGGTTGAAAAAAGAGACACCTCCCCATTTTATGTAAGGTGGAACGGACGTTCAGGATTATTGTCCTGTAATTATATATAATGTCCCCTCTTAAGATCCTCGGGGGAGACTTCCCTTAGCTCTCATTCCTGAGCAAAGCTGATATTACCAAAGCGGTGGAACTTGTTGCCAAATCTGCAGCTCCCTGCTAATGACTGGGCAGCACCCAAAGGCCCGAAGGAGGTGCTTGTGGGTGTGGTGCAAAGAGCGCCGGCACAGAGCCGAGCCCGCGTTTAAAGCCCAGCACTACGCGGGCAGCGTCACCGGTTTCTCTGCAACAGGACGGAGGTGCCCTGAGAGCTCACGACACGACCGTGAGAAACGCCCGGGCCGCCGCCGCCTGCGCGCCGGTGTTCCCGCGGGTCGGAGCCCGACAGCCTGGCGCGGGACACAGGGCTTTCCCCGCGCCGTGCCCTCCTGCGTCCGGGCGTCCACTCCCCCTACCGGGACGCCCCTCGGCGGACGGCCCGTTCTGAGGGCCGCGGCGGCCCCACCCCGCCGCCGGCCGGGCCCCGGCGCGGGCGCGCCCGCGGCCCTCGCCCCCGCGTCAGACGCTCGGTGGGGCCTGGCCCCGGGAGGCGCGGCCCGCGGCGGGCTCACCTGCAGGCGGTGGCTCTTGACCAGGTGCATGTTGAGCGCGGGGCTGTTGGGCAGGATCTTGCCGCAGCCGCGCACCGTGCACAGGATGTTGGTCCGCACGGCCCGGGACAGCTCGCTCACCGACGGCTGGATGAGCTCCCGGGCCGGCGGCGCCGAACCCGCGGGCTGCTGCCTCGCCGGCGGCGCTCGCGGCCGGCTGCCTCTCAGCCGCCCGGGGGGCACCCACGGGCCCGAGGCGGCGGCGCTCCCCTCGCGGCCGCCGGGACGGCTGGGGCGCCCGAGGCGAGAGCCGCGGGATCCGCCGCCGCCGCCTCAGAAGCCGCCATGGCTCTCGCGCCGCGGCCGGAGCTAGCCAGCCGGCCCCGCCTCCCGCCGCAGCGACTTCCGGCAGGGGCGGGGCCTTATTAGCATCCGGCGGGGCCCGGCGGCGGCGCCCCCTGCCGGAGGCGGAGGGCGCATCTGCGGCGGAGCGCCGCCAGGTGAGGCGGGCGGGGTGTAAAACTTCACAGGGGGTCCCGGGAACAGGTAGGAAGTGTAGGTCCCTCTGAGCCTCATTCGCCTTCCTAGAAATCTGAACCTCGGGCAAAAGTTGGATACAAGAAAAAGCACTGCATTCGGGAATGTTACTTCCCAAAGGTTAGAAATCCAAGCGTTCAAGAGCAGCAGAGGCCGAACCTTGTTAATTACAATGATCTGTTTACCAGACACTGGGGCATGCACTTTTCATCCAGTATCTCATTTTGTCCTCAAAACCGCCCTCGCGGGTACCTACTATAAATTCTTCCTCATCTGCAGAGAGCCAAGTAACTAGCCTGAGGTCACATTATACAAACAAAAGAACGGTTATAATTGACAGTTAATTATTTTAGAGAGGGTAGATTTAATTGCCTGTATTTTAACTGGTGAAATCTGATTACTATTTGGGAGACAGTGTAGCTCAGGGCAGGGTTCCAAAAACGAAGTAGGAAGAGGGACCAGATAGGTCAAGTAAATGAGTGTAGGAGGCCAGGCAGACGTAAAAGGGAGGGGTGAGTACCCCAGGGAAATCAGATCTAGCCTAACCTGGAGCAGCTGCTACCAGTTGTTGGTATTGCCATGTTTATTTTTCATGATTTTTATGTGAAAACTCCCAACTTTTAAAATATATTAGCAGCTCTGCTTGTTTTCTACTGCTGCAGTAATGAGCTTGCCAAGTAACTAGCCTGAGGTCACATTATACAAACAAAAGAACGGTTATAATTGACAGTTAATTATTTTAGAGAGGGTAGATTTAATTGCCTGTATTTTAACTGGTGAAATCTGATTACTATTTGGGAGACAGTGTAGCTCAGGGCAGGGTTCCAAAAACGAAGTAGGAAGAGGGACCAGATAGGTCAAGTAAATGAGTGTAGGAGGCCAGGCAGACGTAAAAGGGAGGGGTGAGTACCCCAGGGAAATCAGATCTAGCCTAACCTGGAGCAGCTGCTACCAGTTGTTGGTATTGCCATGTTTATTTTTCATGATTTTTATGTGAAAACTCCCAACTTTTAAAATATATTAGCAGCTCTGCTTGTTTTCTACTGCTGCAGTAATGAGCTACCACACGCCTGGTGACCTGAAACAGTTTGTTACTCACAGTTCTGGAGGTCAGAGGTCTGAAATAAGTCTACTAGGTCATGGCACCCCACTCCAGTACTTTTGCCTGGAAAATCCCATGGACGGAGGAGCCTGGTGGGCTGCAGTCCATGAGGTCGCTGAGAGTCAGATACGACTGAGCGACTTCACTTTGATTTTTCACTTTTATGCATTGGAGAAGGAGTGGCAACCCACTCCAGTGTTCTTGCCTGGAGAATCCCAGGGACAGGGGAGCCTGGTGGGCTGCCGTCTATGGGGTCGCAAAGAGTCGGACACAACTAAAGCGACTTAGCAGCAGGTCAAGATCAAGGTGTGGGCCTGGCTGCATTTTTTTCTGGAGGCTCTATGGAAGAATCTTGTTTACTTGCCTTGTCCAGCTTCTCAGTCATTTATGGTGAGTAGCGCCCTCTTCACATCACTCTGATTTCTTCAGTACTCACATCTCCCTCTGCTCGCTTCTATTCCTTTTCCAACTTTTGAGGACCTAGTGATTACATTGGGTCCTTCCAGGAAACCTGGGATAACTTCCCCATCTGCAAAGTAACAGGTTTATATATTCCAGGGACTAGGATGTGGACATCTTCGAGAAGGGTACTGTTTTGCTCACCAGAGTAACTAATTCTGATTTTAAAAGTATTGTGTGCCAAAATACCTCCACGTGTGAGACAGCATCCATAAGGCTTTTCTTTCTTCCAGCTTGGTGTCCAAGAGGGCACACTCGAGTCTGCCTGCCTGGGTTAGTTAGTTAGTGTTAGTCGCTAACTCTTTGTGACTCCATGGACTATAGCCCACCAGGCTTCTCTGTCCATGGAATTCTCCAGGAATGAATACTGGAGTGGGTTGCCATTTCCTTCTCCAGGGGAACTTCCTGACCCAGGGATCAAACCCAGGTCTCCTGCATTGCAGGCAGATTCTTTACCACTGAGCCACCAGGAAAGCCCAATGGTAATCTTACCTCTAGTTTTATTTTGTCCCTGTTTCTTTTTCTGTCCTTCATTTGCCCAGATTTCCTCACTTTTAATTCTATCATAATTGTAACATACGTTGTTTTAACACCAAATCCTTTGTGGATAAGATAGGTACTATGTTTTAAAGTGTTATTATAAAAGGACATGTGATTTAGTGATGATCACTGAAGGATTTTCACTAAAAGTGACTGATATACCAGTTTTTAAATATCTTTATTTACAAATTGGTATATTATCGTCAGTTTGAATGCCATATGTGATAAAATAGATTATGAGAAATATCATATTTACAATGAAATCATTATTTTATATAACTGAATCACCTAGTAGCTACTTCCTGCAATAACAACTTAATGGGCCCAATTGTGCCCTTTGAATGGACCAATTTCATGCTTCTCTTACAAAATTTTGAGTTCGGTGTAGTTTCTTGGTGCTTCTTTCTGTGATCCAAGGCTTAAGAGAAAATCCCAATGGAATCAGACCTCTCTCTCTGGGATTGAGGAGACAGGAGTGACAGAAAAGACATCCTGTCACATCTTAGTCCCGAGACTGCTATGCTTTGCGGCAGGAGGAAAGAATCAGTCCCAAGAATTACATTGAACATTTTCAAATCTTCAATATCAAGGATGAATTTCTAAATCAAGTTTTGTAGATAGAAGCTCTCCAGCTAAGTCATTAACTAAAATTCATATGCAATACAGTCAAGGATGCTGTACTTAACAAAAACCACATATAGCTTATTTATCTCTAATTTTAAAATAATTCTTTCCCTTATTGGGTATGCAAGTGAGCAGTGGAGAAAGTGGTGCATCTGCAATACCTAAAATTTAAAAAGAAAAGAAAATGAAACATCAGTTTAAAAATGGCCAAGATTAGAGGGTGGATCATGGGCCCTCGTTAAGTGAAACAGAATATTTTCAAAACGAGGCATGACAGAAGAGCAAGCTGGAGCCGTGAGAAAGTTGAGAGGCAATTAGTCAGCATAGACAGGGTCAAATGTAGTGTGTTGTTAATTCCCACTGGTGAAATAAGCTGACCACTTACCGGCTGGGGCCAGGGATTTTAGTGCTTCCAGAAGATGCGGGCTAGAGAACTTCACCAGGCACCGGAGGGGCTCTTTTCTCTCAGCCAGGATGCCCCCGTTTAAGTCACTTTTGAATTTCGTTTCAAGCTGTCATCAGATATACTTATAAATGACTATTAAATACATCCATTGCAATGGCAAAATATAAAGAGACAGGATTATGTGTTTCACTAATTTTGTTATCAAGAAACACAGGGATGAATGGGAGTGGGAACCATTTAAATTGCTAGTTGCAAATACTGGGGGAAACCAGGATATCAGCAATATTGCATACAACATGCCAAGGGTGCACAGTGCCTGACATGCAGGAGATCCTGCCTTCAGGATGTCCTTTACTTGAGCATTAGGTTTACATTCTTAACGGAAAATGAGCATTATTTTTTGTAATCTGTCATTTCAATGTAAAAAAATCTCATGTGTTTTGGGTCACTCCCACAATTTAACTTATTATAGAAAACTTAAACATACAGAAGGAGCACAGTGTAAGGAGTCCCCCGTACATATCACTCAGCTGAAACAATCACCAGTCTTGTTCCATCTGTTACCCCACCTCCTGTTCCCTACTGCCCTTATCCACTGGATTATTTTGAAGCAAATCCAAGACACCATAGTATCCTGCTTGTAAATATATTGATATATACCTAAAAAGGATTTTTTCTAAACTTTACCTCCACATTAGCACACCCAAGAAAATTAATAACAGCTCCTCATATCATCAAATATCCAAGTATTGCTACTTCAATAGGTACTTGGCTCTTAGATTCTAACTTCAACTTTTTTCTTTTTGCTTAAAATGATTCTTAAAATTTAGAGGCAGAATGCTGAAGCACTCATGCATGAAGCAATGCAGAGGGTGAGTAATGTCTGCCGATAATTCAGATGGCTCAGAACAAAGAAAGAGAAAAGAAAGCTAATGTGGCTAAATGGTAACAACGAGCGCATTTTGAAGCAAAGGGGAAATGGATGCTCACTGAAGTATTCGTGCATGTTTCCTGAAGGTTTGGCATTTTTCAAAATAGAAGAGGTAGGGGAAATTTAGTAGCAGGTATGAATAAATGTGTACCTTGACTTATAGAATAGTTCAGTTCAGTCACTCAGTGATGTCCGACTCTCTGTGACTAGCCAGGATGCCCCCGTTTAAGTCACTTTTGAATTTCGTTTCAAGCTGTCATCAGATATACTTATAAATGACTATTAAATACATCCATTGCAATGGCAAAATATAAAGAGACAGGATTATGTGTTTCACTAATTCTTGTTATCAAGAAACACAGGGATGAATGGGAGTGGGAACCATTTAAATTGCTAGTTGCAAATACTGGGGGAAACCAGGATATCAGCAATATTGCATACAACATGCCAAGGGTGCACAGTGCCTGACATGCAGGAGATCCTGCCTTCAGGATGTCCTTTACTTGAGCATTAGGTTTACATTCTTAACGGAAAATGAGCATTATTTTTTGTAATCTGTCATTTCAATGTAAAAAAATCTCATGTGTTTTGGGTCACTCCCACAATTTAACTTATTATAGAAAACTTAAACATACAGAAGGAGCACAGTGTAAGGAGTCCCCCGTACATATCACTCAGCTGAAACAATCACCAGTCTTGTTCCATCTGTTACCCCACCTCCTGTTCCCTACTGCCCTTATCCACTGGATTATTTTGAAGCAAATCCAAGACACCATAGTATCCTGCTTGTAAATATATTGATATATACCTAAAAAGGATTTTTTCTAAACTTTACCTCCACATTAGCACACCCAAGAAAATTAATAACAGCTCCTCATATCATCAAATATCCAAGTATTGCTACTTCAATAGGTACTTGGCTCTTAGATTCTAACTTCAACTTTTTTCTTTTTGCTTAAAATGATTCTTAAAATTTAGAGGCAGAATGCTGAAGCACTCATGCATGAAGCAATGCAGAGGGTGAGTAATGTCTGCCGATAATTCAGATGGCTCAGAACAAAGAAAGAGAAAAGAAAGCTAATGTGGCTAAATGGTAACAACGAGCGCATTTTGAAGCAAAGGGGAAATGGATGCTCACTGAAGTATTCGTGCATGTTTCCTGAAGGTTTGGCATTTTTCAAAATAGAAGAGGTAGGGGAAATTTAGTAGCAGGTATGAATAAATGTGTACCTTGATTATAGAATAGTTCAGTTCAGTCACTCAGTGATGTCCGACTCTCTGTGACCCCATGAATCGCAGCACACCAGGCTGCCCTGTCCAGCACCAACTCCCAGAGTTCACTCAGACTCACGCCCATCGAGTCAGCGATGCCATCCAGCCATCTCATCCTCTGTCGTCCCCTTCTCCTCCTGCCCTCAATCCCTCCCAGCATCAGAGTCTTTTCTAATGAGTCAACTCTTCGCATGAGGTGGCCAAAGTACTGGAGTTTCAGCTTCAGCATCATTCCTTCCAAAGAGATCCCAGGGCTGATCTCCTTCAGAATGGACTGGTTGGATCTCCTTGGAGTCCAAGGGACTCTCAAGAGTCTTCTCCAACACCACAGTTCAAAAGCATCAGTTCGGCGCTCAGCCTTTTCACAGTCCAACTCTCACATCCATACATGACCATAGGAAAAACCATAGCCTTGGCTAGACGGACCTTAGTCAGCAAAGTAATGTCTCTGGTTTTGAATATGCTATCTAGGTTGGTCATAACTTTTCTTCCAAGGAGCAAGCGTCTTTTAATTTCATGGCTGCACTCACCATCTGCAGTAATTTGGGAGCCCCAAAAAATAAAGTCTGACACTGTTTCCACTGTTTCCCCGTCTATTAAAGGGAAGTTTTGTGGATTAAATCTTATGTGTCCTAGATCAGTGGTTCTCTATGCAGAATCAGCTTGTGGGCTTATGAGAACAGATGGTTGGGACCCACTTCCAGAGTCCTCTATCCAGTAGGATTATGGGGGGGCCAAGAACCTGCATTTCTTACCCATTCTCAGGTGATGGTGATGCTGCTCACCCAGAGACCACACTTGGAGAATGACTGTCTTAGGGTATATTGAAAAGAACTGAGTTAAAACCTGCCATTCAGGGAACTTAACTTGAAAGGTGTCAAATCAACTTTTCCCACTAAAAACAAACCAAACCAAACAGGTGTTGGGCCTGACTAAGCAGATCACTGGTAGACTTCAAGTGTGGCCTGTAGCTGCAGAAAATTCTAGCAGGAAGAATTTTATCGGAAGGTTTGAAGGGAGGAGTGTTTTGAATATGAATATGAGTATTAGATTAGGGTGGTCATGATATAAATCTTGAATTTTGCTAATGGTGGCCAAGGGCTTGCCCCCATCTGGCTTTCCTGGTGGGCAGTGACTCACTTCTGGAATGAACCAGGTTTGCAGGCTACTGTTTTTTTCCCTATGTGATGCCAACTGGGCTATATAATGACTGATTTCTTCAATCTTTTGTCCAGTAAGTATTTATGAGCACTGACCACGTACAAACACTATTCTAGGTGTGGATGGGCTAGAAGGATACAATTTTTTTTTTCCTCAAAAATATCTAGATCATAGCTGGTTACACATAACTAGATTAATATAAAAGGTGAAATGAAAGGCAAATTCAAAATTTCCAAAGGTTGTCCTTTGCAAAGAGGAACTTAGTAAATACGATAAAGAAGTCTATTTTAACTCATAAATTATACAAAATTAAAGTGACAAATGAATGACATGAGTTTCTTTGAACTGTTTTCCACTTGAAATTTTAGTTCTTTTTAAAAAATGTTGATAGCTTGTAGTTAGTTTACAGCAACACCCTACCTTATATTCTGCAAATTCTAGTCTTGGTTGAGGATAGTCTCCAAAAATTTCTTGAGTCACTCTCTGCACTCTTTCTTTTTCAGCTTTGTTTTCATGAATGATCCTTGAATCCACTATAGATGGAAGATTTTAAGAGAAAACCAGCTGTTAGGAATGTATTTCATCCACAAAGTATCATCCTTTCATTCCTAATCTTTCAACTTGCTCATATAATTTTGAAGTAACATTTACTGGTTTTTCACTTGATTGTAATAATTTCTTACAAAGTAGAAAGTTAGAAATATAGGCTGATAAGAAAGAAGATAAAAATCACCCATAATCCTGCCACACAAAGATAAATACTATGAAGATTTTAATACGTTTGTCTAACCCTTTTTTTCAGTGAATAAAAAGATACATATTTTTAACGCTGGGTTTATAAAATATCACAGTTTTGTACCCTGCTTTCTTTACTTAACATGAAATCAATATTAGTTCCTACGCCATTGGAAAGTCATGGTTTACTTCATAATGTCCGTACCATTTCATTTTACTGCTAAGTCACTGCCAAGAAAGAGGAACATTTCCATTTTCATAGTATATTATGCCCCACCACTTTTTTTGAACTTTCTGATCCGCATTAGTAGTTTCATATCCTATTTTCTTGGGTTTTCTATGGAGGGACTCATGTCAACTATGAATGGTGATATGGTCACGATTCTGATTACAGGCACACCTCAGGAATAAGTGGGTGCAGTTCTATACCACTGCAATGAAGTGACTCACATGAGTTTTTTGGTTTCCCAGTGCATATGAAAGTAATGTTTATATCCTACCGTGGTCTATTACGTGTGCAACAGTATTATGTCTAAGAGGACAATATACATGGCTTAGTTAGAAAGTACTTTATTGCTAAAAAATGCTGACCATCATCTGAGCCTTCAGCAAGTTGTAATCTTTTACAATAGTAACATCAAAGATCACTGATCACCTTAACAAAAATGAAAAGGTCTGGAACATTGTGAGAAACTGTGACAGAGACACGACCTGAGCCAGTGCTACTGGGAAAATGGTGCCCACAGATTTGCTCAATACAGTGTGGCCACAGACTTTCAATGTGTAAAAAGTGAAATACCCACGAAGTGCAATAAAGTACTTGGGAAGCAATTTACCCAATGCATTAAGATCCTGGGCTCCAGGCTCAGATTCGGTTTTTTCTTCTGGCTTTGCTGATTCCTAGTTATGTGATTCTGCTCAACAAGTTACTAAACCTCTCTGAAACCCAGTTTTCTACCTCTCTTTTCTCATGAAAAGAGCTTATTCATGGGACTGCTGTGAAGATTAAGGAAACGATATATATAAACACCTTAGTATGGTGCCTGGTACAAAAGAAATGCTCAGTTAAATTATTTAATTTTTTGTTTTGGTTGTGATTATGATTAGATGCCATTCTAGCAAATTCTAAAGGAACCTATATTAGCTTAGCTTCCCCACTTCAACAGAAATTTACTTTTCAGTTTTCTGAAAACAGGAGATACTTTTGAATCACAATCCTGGTACAGAAATGTTTTACTGGGTGAGAGAAATCTGAAAAGGAATGTCCTTCCAAATTTCAGTTTTTATCTTAAAATACACATACTATTTATATCTAGCCCAAGGCTTCTTTCTTGTAGAGATGTAGTAGAGTTGTGAGTTTCAAAGCTCTAGGAAAAAGAAAACAGAAAAAAGTGAATGCTTTCCTAATTTTATCACCTCAGAGTACAGATGTTAATTGGCTTTAGTGCACAAAAGTAGGCAAATCTTATCTTTCGTTTTTCCCAACACAGATATTTGAGGCTCTATGCAGACTGAGTTGAGCATTTTTCCTAGAGCGATATTGACAGAGACTGCCGGGGCCAGCAACAAGGCTGCTTTGTTTGAGGAGCTCTGTACCTTGTTAACATAAAAATGTATCTGGAAGAACTATAGCTGCTGAGCCAAAAGCTAGAGAAATCAAAGGCAGCCTTTACAATGTGATGCTGTAGCTCTACATCTTTATAACTGTGGGGAAAAAAACCTCACTGACATTGCTTACAGAAAAATAACTTTCCTGCTGTAAGTCTAAATCTCCCAGACTCCTTCACTCACTTTCCCCCACTGAAGGCACTGTTTTTATAATCAAGTGTTTGACGAGTTTTTCTAGAAATGCAACTAATCATAGCAGAACTGTTGATGTTAATAGCAATTTGGTAGGAGGCTGGTAGGTAAGAGGGAAGGTGCTATGGGAGAAAATCATTACCTAACCTTTTTAAAAAATTATTTTTAATTGGAGGATAATTGCTTTACAATATTGTGTTGGTTTCTGCCATACATCAACATGAATCAGCCATGGGTATACATATGTCCCTTCCCTCCTGAACCTCCCTCCCACCTCCCACCCATCCCACCTCTCCAGGTTGACACAGAGCACCAGGTGTGAGCTACCTGCATCATAACAGCAAATTCCCACTGGTATCTGTTTTACATATGGGAACATATATGTATGCAACTTCTTAATGTTAAGCTTGTTTTCCTTAAAGAGTAGCTTGCAGAAAGCCATCATTTCTTTCTACTTAGAACAGATGAAAATATATAAGTAGAACATACCTAGGGGCTGGAAGATATACAGTCTTAACAATTCTATAGGAGTCTGAACATATGAGCCCACAGATGCCATGCAGAGGGGAAAAAACAACAACAACAACCCTGAGCCTTGGAGCAAGGCCAGATCCATTATCATTAAAAGGAAAATAATACATTCAAATTATTTTTTTCTTAATATGTTTTTTTTTGGTTTACTCCTAGTACACTAGACACACCTCATGAAGTTATGAGGAATTTATGGTTATATCCTTTGTACCAAATTGGCCCAGTATAATATGCCTTGATATTTGACCAGGAACATTTTTTATTTTTTTGACTCACACAGCATGGCACGTGGGATCTTAGTTTCCTGACCAGGGATTGAACCCATGCCCATTGCTTTGGAAGTGAAGTCTTAACCACCGAACTGCTAGGGAAGTTCCACACTCATATAATTTTTTTTTTTTTTAACATTCAAATGCAGAGCTCATTTTATTGAAACTCAGTCAAACAAATTACCATTAATTTGCCCTCAGTAAAATTCAGTATTAAAAATGTTTCATGTTTGCCAAGTGAAAAGTAAATAGCTGAAAGGTAAATAAACCTTTTTTTTAATTTATTTTTTTATTGAAGGATAATTGCTTTACAGGATTTTGTTGTTTTCTGTCAATACACTCAAATAATTTTGACAAATAAACTGTGGGAATTCATAAACCAATGCTTCATCTTTTACTTTTAATTCCTATATCACTTACTTGACTAGTGGGACAAAAAATTCTGCTTCTCTCTTGCATAAAAGAATAATATAATCGCTTGAAAAGATAATATCAAGTTACTCTGAAGATAAAATAAATTCTGACTGGAATAGCTTTTTGGGAAACAGGGGGCCGGCACCCCACTCCAGTACTCTTGCTGGAAAATCCCATGGATGGAGGAGCCTGGTAGGCTTCAGTCCATGGGGTCGCTAAGTCGGACCTGACTGAGCGACTTCACTTTCACCTTTCACTTTCATGCATTGGAGAAGGAAATGGCAACCCACTCCAGTGTTCTTGCCTGGAGAATCCCAGGGACAGGGAGCCTGGTGGGCTGCCATCTATGGGGTCGCACAGAGTCGGACACAACTGAAGTGACTTAGCAATAGCAAATAACATACACTCCAATGACCGATGGGCAGTGTAAACACAATACAATTATGAAAAGATGAAAGTGAGGAATTATCTTATTTCTTATCATGTTTGCTGAAAACTTTCTCCACTTCAGGGACATCTGATGTGATCTCCTGTTGTTGGAGGTAGTCTTTCCCACCTCTTCAACTTCTAAATTACGCATGAAAGAGAAAATGGAGACTAGGGTTTAAATCGAGTCACTGATGGGCTCACCTGATTATACTGTTTAAAAACAATAGCCTTAAGAGAGTCCAGATACCGGCTTCTGAGGTCCATTTTCACAATCTGATGGTATTTGCTAGCAACTGTCAGTGCCTTGAAGTGAAAATTAGCAAGATTATTAATAGCATTACTGTGTCTATCCCTTTATTTATAATATTTGTTCAGAAAAAATGTAGGAGTTGTAATCAGCGAATAATTTCTACTTAAAAGTGAAAAGAAATCCAGAACAATTAAATCTCATGGTCTGTTACTCAGCTTGAAAAACAAAAACAGTGGCTAGTGGCATTAAGATCCTCAGAAAGGCAAGGTCTTTTGTACCATTTTTAGAAAAGAGATCCTTTTTTGGGGAGGTCAAACTACACAGCAGGCAGGATATCAGTTCCCCAACCAGGGATTGAACCCATGGCCCCTGCAGTGGAAGAACGGAGTCCTAACCACTGTTCTGCCAGGGAAGCCCCAGAGTGATCCTGTTTAAAGTTAAGAATTATGATAAATTAAGGTGAGAGTTAAGGATAAAGGATGAATACTCAAACGTTACCATTTTTGTGATTAGTTGTTAATTCTACAATGACACTGCCATACAAAAATGCAAACAGAAAAAGCAAATTATAGACCCTATGTACCACTCTGGTTTCTGTAATAAAACATCTTCCGAAAGGAACCAGCAAAACTGTTAAAAGCAGTTACTTTGGGTGAGTGGGATTGGGAAAAAGGGGTATGAAGTCTTAAAAGATTGTTTAGAGACTTTTGTTTGTTGGATTTTTATCTCGATTATGCAGAGACACTAATGAAGAGTTCTAAACAAATGCGGATGCCGTGCTCTCACTTGCAGAATAATAGTATTTCCTGCTCCTTATTTTAAGAGATCAGGAATTATGGGTGGTATTTTACATCAAATGATATTGAGGAGTTTAAACCTACATGGCTCTGAGATAAGGATAATGCAAGAGCTGACTCAATGGAAAAGACCCTGATGCTGGGAAAGATTGAGGCAAAAGAAGAGGGCAGCAGAGGATGAGATGGATAGATAGCATCACCTACTTAATGGACATGCACTTGAGCAAACTCCAGGAGATAGTGGAGGACAGAGAAGCCTGGCATGCTGCAGTCCATGGGGTTGCAAAGAGTCGGACACAACTTAGCAACTGAATAATACCGCTTATAGTAGTTGGTTCCATACCTGACCCAGAAGGGGTAGATTGCTCTTCAGTTGGGAGGACGAAGTGAAGGCATATGGAGTTTGGGAATAGTATACCACGTAAGCAGGTTTGTACTGGTTTGGCTTTTTATACTGTGTTCCCCAGGCAATTCGAATCCAAACCGAGTTCTCCTCAGCATCTCTGAAGCTGACTGTCACCTTATTAAAAAAAAAAAAAGACATAAGTTCCCTAATTAACATATCATGTTGCACCAACAGCTGATGCTTTTTAGGGGTAAAAGATGTCACTGTCTGGCTGAAATCTGGCAGTTTTTCTCCTACCTCTCATTACAGTGATTTGGGAAATCTCTGGCAAAGTGTTTTATGGTTGCTTTGTAAAGATACATCCATGCCTTGCAAAGTCTTTTGGAGGAAAAAAAAAAAATTTAAATCCCACAATCAGTGTATGACATCACAAATTTTCAATAATTTCTTGGCCTTTGTCCTGAAAAAAATAGTAGAAAGGGACAGAAAATGGGCCAACTTTTAACAACTGAAACATAGTTTTTAGTTCGTCTCTTTGTAAGTTTTCCCAAGAACTCTCTTTATCTGATAAGATGTGCATTTAATCCTCTCTCGCACACACGCACACACTCCACCCAGCACTCCCCAGTTACGCTTCCTGTGCCCTCTCATACCAGCTTCTCTCCCCGTGGTTCTGGGCAGGAGTTCTTAACCTGAAGTCAATGGTTAGAATTCAGGGCATCTATGGACTTGGTGGGGGCGATATTTCATCTTTACTTGTGGGCCTCCCTGATGGCTCAGACAGTAAAGAATCTGCCTGCAATGTAGGACACCTGGGTTCAATCCCTTATTTGTAAGTGAAATTTAGCATCTCCTTCAATTGTGAAAGTACGCATCAAGACCGTAGAATTTTAGGATGCTATTTTGTTGTCCACAGAAATCTCAAATATTTTTATCACATTACAGTTGTTGCATGAGCCTCAAGAATATCATTTATACTCATTAGCACTTTGAAGCTAGTTGTTTTTAGACCCACTGTGAGATTATTTATTGTGTTAATAAAGAAGCACATGCATTACTGTATCAGTTTGCCATCTTAATGCCTTTATAGTAACTGTATTTTTAGTATCATTTGTTTCCCTGTGATTCTGTAGATTTTATTTTACAGCATTTAAAAACACACTTCTGAGAAGTGGTCCATAAGCTTCACTAACAGCAAAAGCATCATTGCCACAAAAAGGTTAAGACACCTGTCCTAGAGCAGCCACTGAGTCACTCTTCAGTCCTGGGCACCGGGAGATACTACTTGGCATGATGTCGCCATCATCAGCCTTTGGGAAAGTGGGGTTAACTAGCCACTAGTTAAGTTATGCAGAGGAAGGTAAAGATAAGCCAGGAGACCTCAGTTGGTTGAGGAAAGGGATGAGGCGTGCTGGTCAGCTCAGAGTAGAGGGACAGGGCAGACAGAGAAGACCCAAGGCCTTTACCTGTTTATCCTCATTTAAAACCTGCAGCGCACACAGCATGTCACTCTCCACCGGCCTTTCAAGCAGGACAGATGTGACCAGTGAAAAAGCGCCTTTGTCCCCCCAGCCCCATGCTGTTGCTGCTGTTCAGTTGCTAAGTTGTGTCTGACTCTTTGCGACCCCATGGACTGTAGCATGCCAGGCTCCGTGGGGTTCTCCAGGCAAGAACACTGGGCTGGGTTGCCATTTCCTTCTCCACCAGCCCCTGCTAGTGTGCCTGAAATTAATTCACGAGGCAAAACCTTTCGGACCATGGCAGACATAAGAAGAGATCTAACAACTGAAATACAAGGGCATCAAAGTAGGAGGAAATGTGAGTGTTTCAGGTGCTTTTTCTCCTTGCATGGTAGGGGTGGCCTGGGGTTCAGAGAACAGAAACCCCTGCTGCCTGAAAGAGGGACAGCAAAGACTGTCAAGTGAGGAGAAGGTGCTGGGAAGGAAGATGCACATAAACTCTGAACTGGACCCGAGAGAGAGAGAGACGCTCTCTAGCTTTCTTTTTTTGAGTGAAGTAGGGTGGGTGTGCTGGCTGCAGTTTTGCAGGAGGAGTCAGCCAGTCAGTTTGAGTTTCATGAGAAGGCTGCTTCCAGAAGGGTCCAGACCATATACCTACAACATTCCCGGAGAAGTGGCCAGGGATTCTGTGCCTATGAGGCTCTTTGTTTTTTGTTTTTTTTTTTTAAAAAGCAAGTGCATGCAATATACCCACAGTCCAGACAGGACTCTCCTATAACTTCTGCAGAGTTCACAATTTCATGGTAACAAGAGTTTTCAAATAATATAATCCAAAATAACAACTTATTCACAAAATGTAAATAATAAAAAAGAGAAATCTTCTTTTGGTTCCCAGTTTTCTTTGTATTAATTTATAAATTAAATACATTCCCCTTCAAAAGGCTGAAGATTTTGTTTGTTTTGTAAACCGATAAAATGATTCTAAGGTTCATCTGGAGGAATGCTTAGGACATTTTTGACAAAGAAAAATAATTGGGGGTAGGGGTAGGGTTGACTTGTCTTAAGGGTTATGAAAATGTTTTAAAAACTAATGATTAATGGAATGGGGAGTTTGCTCTAGGCAAGTGGCACCCCGATACCAAAACCAGAAGCAGGAAGAGTTGCCTACACAGTCACTGGCAGGACTACTATGAATGGTCTCCCTGCTAGGGCAGAGCCAACCCCTGGAGGAGTAGACCAGAGTAGGTGCTTTCTGCCGGCAGCTGCTAACTCAGGCTAAGCTTGTGCTCCTGCTGGAGACAAGCGAAGGGGGCAATGGGCAGGGGCCAGTGGGATTCCTTCCATGTTGGGGCACAGTAGGAACAAGAAGAAATATTTCCCTCCCAGAGTCTTGTGGCAGAAAAAACAGGGCTTGAGGATAAGCCTGGGGAAAGGATGTATTTTCTCTGAGAATTAAGCATGTTTATAAGCAGTAGAGTATGAAGCAGAAGAGGGAAGGGAGTAAAGATACAAAAGAGAACAAAGAAAAATAGAGCAGAAAAATTGGATGAGGATGTAGGAGATGAAGGCACAGCACACAGAAGGGTCGTTGTAAGAAAGGAGATAAAGGAACATGTTCGGTGACAGGTGGCTAAGAAGAAAGCAGGACCAGTTCCAGACTAAAGGATGAGGTCAGGGGATGGAGGTGACATCACCTTTATGGCAGAAGGCAAGGAGGAACTGAAGAGCCTCTTGATGAAGGTGAAAGAGGACAGTGAAAAACCTTAAAACTCAGCATTCAAAACACTAAGATCATGGCATCCGGCCCCATCACTTCATGGGAAATAGATGGGGAAACAATGGAAACAGTGACAGAGTTTATTTTCTTGGGCTCCAAAATCACTATAAACAGTGACTGCAAAAAGACACTTACTCCCTGAAAGAAAAGCTATGACCAACCTAGAGAGCATATTAAAAAGCAGACACATTACTTTACCAACAAAGGTCCATCTGTCAAAGCTGTGGTTTTTCCATTAGTCATGTATGGATGTGATAGATGGACCATACAGAAATTTGAGCACCGAAGAATTGATGCTTTTGAACTGTGGTGTTGGAGAAGTCTCTGGAGAGTCCCTTGGACTGAAAGGAGATCAAACCAGTCAATCCTAAAGGAAATCAACCCTGAATCTTCATTGGAAGGACTGATGCTGAAGCTGAAACTCCAATACTTTGGCCACCTGATGTGAAGGACTCATTGGAAAAGACTCTGATGCTGGGAAAGATTGAAGGCAGAAGGAGAAGGGGATGACAGAGGATGAGATAGTTGGATGGCATCACTGACTCAATGGATGAGTTTGAGCAAGCTCCAGAAGTTGGTGAAGGACAGGGAAGCCTAGTGTGCTGCAGTCCACGGGGTCGCAAAGAGTTGGACACGACTGTGCGACTGAACTGGACTGAAGGGGATGGAGAGACAAGTCAAGGAGTTTGAGAATCAAAATATGCTCCAAAAGGGAACACCAATGTGCCAGAGGAAGCGCATAGTGAGGTGGAGAGGACAGAATTTGGGGGCATTTGTTAGTCTTCCTCTATGCAAGGAGGACTAAGGCAGAGTCAGGTGGAAAGGGAACGAAGCAGGGGAGGCTGTGAGAAAGCTATCACCTCAGCCTATGACAAGATGTTGAAGTGGTGCTTGGCTCTCGAGCTACAATGACCAAACTGCAGCCAAGAGCCACCCAGGGCCATTTAGGTAAAATTCATTATTGTTAAATAAGAAGATCATTTTTAGATTCTCAGTCAAACCAGCCACACTTCAGGTTCTTGGCAGCCACATGTAGCTACCTGGCTGTGTTCTGGACATCTCTGATCTAGAACATTTCCATCAATGCAGAGTCCTACCGGGCAGTGCTACTCTTGAGGAAGAAGCAGAACCCCTGAACTGAAATGTAAGGGGAGCCGAAAGTTTTTACAATGAGCAGAGTTTGTCTTTGATATTGAGCAGAATAGTATGGAATATTACTAACTGAAATTCTTGCAATTAAAAAAACAAGGTAGTGACGAATTTTAAGTGCACGGGTGCCGTGAAATTGAATCTCATGCAAATTCAGATAAATTCTATTCTTACATTTTTTAATGCTCTCTGAAGAATTTTCTTGAATGAACTTTTGAATTCTTCCATATCAAAAAGATCAATGTTGTCACCTGTCAAAGTGAAAAGAAAAATCAAGGGAGCTACACTGTCTTCAATACATTTGCAAAGACCCTGAAGGTGAGAACAATAATAATCAAATCACACAAACACTGCCAGTATCTCTGATTCAGCATCACCAAATATATTTCTCACTTTTCTATACATAAGTAAATAATCACTTCATTTGGAAAGAAGTGACTTAAGAGGAACATGCTGCTGTTACTTTTTAAATTGCCCAAATATCAAATACAAGTGTTTGGTTTAAAATGAGAAACATTACCTGGTCCTTTACTCATCTGAAAAACATCCCAAATTTTCTGGTGCCGATGAAACTGAGTATCTGAGGGAGGAAGAAAGAGCTTATTACTCCATGTCAGAGAACTTTCAAGCAACGGGCTACAAGCTACAAGTACATTAATAATGTGAAAGTGGAGAAAGTAACAGTAATTTACAAATTAAGTTATGCAGATTTTTCTTTGAAATATAAATTTTCAATGGATTAAATTTATTCCAATAAAATAAGTTATAATGAATTACTCAACATAGTAGAGATTTAGCCTTTATTCTTAGACCATTTATTCTGTCCATACAGGTCTACTCCACAGAGTGCTGCATCTCTCCAGCAAGCCAGCGATGACGTGTTCCCAGCACTGGTGTTTCCATCGACTTTACTTATTCTGCACTCTTCTGCTAGCTCCTTGGGCACCTCATTATGGTCTCTACTAAAACGCCACCATGCAGAAAGGCCTCCCTGAGCACTCTACCCAAATTGAAGCCTCCATCCCACTACGGTTTTTCCAGTAGTCATGAACGGATGTGAGAGCTGGACCATAAAGAAGGCTGAGCACCAACAAATTGATGCTTTCAAATGTGGTGTTGGAGAAGACTCTGGAGAGTCCCTTGGACTTCAAGAGATCAAATCAGTCAATCCTAAAGGAAATAAACTCTGAATATTCATTGGAAGGACTGATGATGAAGCTGGAGCTCCAATCTTTGGCCACCTGATGCGAAGAGTCAACTCATTAGAAAAGACCCTGATGCTAGGAAAGATTGAAGGCAGGAAGAGAAGGGGACGACAGAGGATGAGATGGTTGAATGGCATCACCGACTCAATGGACATGAGTTTGAGGAAGCTCTGGATGCTAGTGATGGACAGGGAGGCCTGGTCACAAAGAGTTGGACGTGACTTAGCAACTGAACAACAATAACAACATCCCGCCCTCCTCTAGTTTCCTTCATGGTACTAATCATTTCCTGACATTACAGCATATATTTAGATGTTCATTTGTACACTTGCTTGTACACATGAGATACTGGACTTAGTCTTGTTCATCTTATTCCCAGTGTCTAGCCACTGCTGCTGCTGCTGCTAAGTTGCTTCAGTTGTGTCCGACTCTGTGCGACCCCATAGACGGCAGGCCACCAGGCTCCCCCATCCCTGGGATTCTCCAGGCAAGAACACTGGAGTGGGTTGCCGTTTCCTTCTCCAATGTGTGCAAGTGAAAAGAGAAAGGGAAGTCACTCAGTCGTGTCCGACTCTTCGTGACCCCATGGACTGAAGCCTACCAGGCTCCTCCATCCATGGGATTTTCCAGGCAAGAGTACTGACTGGCATTAAATATATGTATCTGATGACTGACTGAATGAATGGATGAATGGATGATACAGAAGGCACCGTTTAGGAGTTACAAACTTAAGAGTATCTTGGATTAAAAATGGATCCAGTAAGTTATTGAGCTCAGTCCCAACACATCATCATCCTGGCTGTACTCGGTCCCTGTGCTGACCCCCATCTGCATCCGTGTCTTTGGACCTAGGATCAAGGTGCTCTGCACCCCAAAATGAGGGACTGTGGGCTCCATCACTCAAGGGCACCAACCTGCTGTGCCTTCAACTATTATTTTTCTTGCCCTGTGTCTTTTTTTTTTTTTCTCTTTTGGTGCCTTGGTGTTCTCTCCCTATCTCAGTCTGTTTATGGCGATGGCCTGAGAAATCTTCATTATCTAGTTTTCTCTAAAACAGGTGTAATCAGGTACAATGTGATGTCTGCCCTTAAAGACAGCATCCAAAGGGTTTTGTTTCTTTCTGGTATATTCTTCCTTGGTTCTGTGTTTCAGAATTCAGATGGCCTGCTAAACGATCTCTGAATAAGGTTGTTATAATAATAATAATGGAGATGAATCATTTTTTGTTGATAATGATTCCTTTAAACACCATGCAGAAGTTCATGATAAATGGCAGAGAATTAAGTACAAATGCTGACATTTCCTCGAACAGTACATATCTGAGACTAACCCATGATCTTTGTGACAAGCTCGGTCCCCTTCTAGTGTCCACTGTCTTAGTCAGGGGTCCACTTTCCTTCTAGCGGCACATGTAGACTGAGGAGCCATGGCTGCCTCTCTCACTCAGTACCCCCTTGACCACACCACATGCAAGTCCAGTCAGTGCTATCCTTACAAGTGGCATTGTAACTATAACAAATTCTCAGAAATATATTTTCAAATTCTGTTAGCAATAATACAAAGCCTAGCAAATATTTACTGTGTGCTTATTATGTGCCAATTACTGTGATAAGAACTTTTCAAGTCTTATCTTACTTAACCCTCCCAAGGATCCTGTGAAATACAGGTTGTTATTATGTCCATTTGATTTAGGAAAAGTCTGAAGCTTAGAAAAAGGTGACGTGACTTGGCAAAGGACACAAGACTGGTAAGTGACAGAGCTGAAATATGAAACCAGGTCAGCTTGACTCTAAAATCTGAGCCATCACATACAAAACTGCCTCTCTGATGAAGCTGGACTGGTTAAGTGTAAATACAAATCACCAAGACTTACAAATGATGTCTAAATGGGCTGCATCACTGAGACTTGCACGATTCTCCTGAAAGAGAATATAAGAATACTTTTAGTATTACAGTGATAGGTTTGGTTCCACTCCATCTACAGCACATTTTAGGGTTGCTTAGGACAAACTATGAGGACCCTGTCAATACTGTGCTGACAACATGTCTCCCAACTATGCTCTTCTGATTCATGTCCCAGTACAGGCTCTCACAGCTGTTCTCCTACGATCTACCCTTCATTGATCACTTTTAACTTTGGTTTCCTCAATCAATGGTATCCTTCCTGACCTCCTCTATACCAGCGTTTCTCAACCAGGCTTCAAGGACATTTTGAGTCAGATACATCTGTCTTGTGGAAGCTGTCCTAGAATGTAAAGGAACATTCCTGGCCTCTATCCCCTGGAAGCCAGCAGCACCCACTCCTGATTTGACAGTCAGAAACATCTCCAGATGTCATGTCTTCTGGGAGCAAAACCATCTCAGCTGAGAACTACTACTCTATACATACACATTTGTATCTTCACATAGCATATAGTGTCTTTTAATGTTATGCATAAAGATCTAGTTTATTCTTAATGATCGAAGAATATTTTGTTAAGTGGATGTATCATTTTTTATCTCATAAGTATAGTTAGTTTCAATTTTTTGTGTGTAAATAATGTTAGTTAACATTTTTATTTATATGTAACCATTTATATATAACTAGATATATAAATGTTTATCAATTATAATATCATATATACCTCCTTATTTTTTATGTTTTCTATATGTGTAAATATCCAAAAGTGGAACTGCTGGGTCATAAAGTATATTTATTTAAAAATGAATGAGGGAAGTGTATACTGCGTATATAAGTTCAGTTCAGTTCAGTCGCTCAGTTGTATCCAACTCTTGGCGACCCCACGAATCACAGCATGCCAGGCCTCCTTGTCCATCACCGACTTCCGGACTTCACTCAGACTCATGTCCACTGAGTCAGTGATGCTGTCCAACCATCTCATCCTCTGTTGTACCCTTCTCTTCCTGCCCCCAATCCCTCCCAGCATCAGGGTCTTTTCCAATGAGTCAACTCTTCGCATGAGGTGGCCAAAGTTCTGGAGTTTCAGCTTTAGCATCATTCCTTCCAAAGAAATCCCAGGGCTGANGCCTCCCTGTCCATCACCAACTCCTGGAGTTCACTCAGACTCACGTTCATCGAGTCCGTGATGCCATCCAGACATCTCATCCTCTGTCTTCCCCTTCTCCTGCCCCCAATCCCTCCCAGCATCAGAGTCTTTTTCAATGAGCCAACCCTTCACATGAGGTGGCCAAAGTACTGGAGCTTCAGCTTTAGCATCATTCCTTCCAAAGAAATCCCAGGGCTGATCTCCCTCAGAATGGACTGGTTGGATCTCCTGGCAGTCCAAGGGACTCTCAAGAGTCTTCTGCAACACCACAGTTCAAAAGCATCAATTCTTCGGTGCTTAGCCTTCTTCACAGTCCCACTCTCACATCCATACATGACCACAGGAAAAACCATAGCCTTGACTAGACAGACCTTAGTCGGCAAAGTAATGTCTCTGCTTTTGAATATGCTATCTAGGTTGGTCATAACTTTTCTTCCAAGGAGTAAACGTCTTTTAATTTCATGGCTGCAGTCACCATCTGCAGTGATTTTGGAACCCCCAAAAATAAAGTCTGACACTGTTTCCACTGTTTCCCCATCTATTTCCCATGAAGTGATGGGACTAGATGCCATGATCTTCATTTTCTGAATGTTGAGCTTTAAGCTAACTTTTTCACTCTCCTTTTTCACTTTCATCATAGGCTTCCCTTATGGCTCAGCGGGTAAAAGAATCCACCTGCAATGCAGGAGACCTGGGTTTGACCCCTGGGTTGGGAAGACCCCCTGGAGAAGGGAAAGTCTACCCACTCCAGTGTTCTGGCCTGACGAATTCCATGGGCTGTATAGTCCATGGGGCTGCAAAGAGTTGGACACGACTGAGCGACTTTCACTTTACTTCTCCTGCACTGCAGGCAGATTCTTTACCATCTGAGCCATCAGGGATATATATATACACATATATCTCTTCCCTCTTGAACCTCCCTCCTTCTTTCCCCCCATCCCATCCATCTAGGTCATAACAGAGCGCCAGGCTGAGCTCCCTGTGCTAAATAGCAGCTTTCTGCTCACCGTCAGTCCTGCGTGTGGTAATGTACATATGTCAGCATTCCTTTCTCCCTTCATCCTGCCCTCTCTGGTGTAAAGTCAAGTTTTAAACTGATGTCTGCGAATGTTTGTTAAATGCTTTAATCCCTAAGACCCTTTATTTTCTGATTAAGTTTGTTGCCAGCCTTGTAAGTTGGTTATAAAAGTTCTGTCACTTGATAGATTAAAATTCCTCCTAAGTATGTCTGCTGTTTACAGTTTTTTTCTCCTCGATGACCTTGAAGAGAGACAATGAAGTCAACAAAGGTGATGAGAAGCACATGCTCGTTTGTTTGTTTTCTCCCTCAAGTGGGAGGATGTGAGAATATTATGAGTTTTCATCCCAAAGTGGGTGCAGGGAGAGGAGAGAGCCTGAGGTCTGACAGAGTCCCCCAGATCTCCTCATGGACACAGGACAGGCAGCTGAGAACCAGAGTGTGTGCCTTTCTATGTAGCTTTCTCCCAGGGGAGTTTTTCTCTTTATTTTTCAGCTCTTCCTCTTCAGCATCACTGAGATTCAAAGTGAATCACGCCGCTGTTGTTCAGTCCCTCAGTCATGTCTGACTCTTTGCAACCCCATGAACTGCAGCACGCCAGGCTCCCATGTCCTCCACTGTCTCCCAGAGTTTGAGAAAATCCATGTCCATTGAGCCAGTGATGGCATCTAACCAACTCACTCTCTGCCTCCCCCTTCTCCTTTCGCCCTCAATCTTTCCCAGTATCACTTCATGGCAGATAGATGGGGAAACAGTGGAAACAGTGGCAGGCTTTATTTTTGGGGACTCCAAAATCACTGCAGATGGTGACTTCGGCCATGAAATTAAAAGACGCTTGCTCCTTGGAAGAAAAGTTATGACCACCATAGATATCATATTTAAAAGCAGAGACATTACTTTGCCGACAAAGGTCTGTCTAGTCAAAGTTATGGTTTTTCCAGTAGTCATGTATGGATGTGAGAGTTGGACTATAAAGAAAGTTGAGCACCGAAGAATTGATGCTTTTGAACTGTGGAGTAGAAGAAGGCTCTTGAGAGTCCCTTGGACTGCAAGGAG
The DNA here is from genome assembly GCA_006408695.1 of Aepyceros melampus. Lineage (NCBI taxonomy): Eukaryota > Metazoa > Chordata > Mammalia > Artiodactyla > Bovidae > Aepyceros > Aepyceros melampus. The sequence continues at coordinate 86,749 of SJXQ01012485.1, read as the reverse complement.
ACCCAACCAGTCCATCCTAAAGGAAATCAGTCCTGAACATTCATTGGAAGGACTGATGCTGAAGCTGAAGCTTCAATACTTTGGCCACCTGATGCGAAGACCTGACTCATTTGAAAAGACCTTGATGCTGGGAAAGATNCCCATCTATTTCCCATGAAGTGATGGGACCAGATGCCATGATCTTCGTTTTCTGAATGTTGAGCTTTAAGCCAACTTTTTCACTCTCTTCTATCACTTTCATCAAGAGGCTTTTTATTTCCTCTTCACTTTCTGCCATAAGAGTGGTGTCATCTGCATAACTGAGGTTATTGATATTTCTCCCGGAAATCTTGATTCCAGCTTGTGTTTCTTCCAGTCCAGCGTTTCTCATGATGTACTCTGCATAGAAGTTAAATAAGCAGGGTGACAATATACAGCCTTGACGTCCTCCTTTTCCTATTTGGAACGAGTCTGTTGTTCCATGTCCAGTTCTAACTGTTGCTTCCTGACCTGCATACAGATTTCTCAAGAGGTAGGTCAGGTGGTCTGGTATTCCCATCTCTTGAAGAATTTTCTACAGTCAAAGGCTTTGGCATAGTCAATAAAGCAGAAGTAGATGTTTTTCTGGAACTCTCTTGCTTTTTCCATGATCCAGCGGATGTTGGCAATTTGATCTCTGGTTCCTCTGCCTTTTCTAAAACCAGCTTGAACATCAGGGAGTTCACGGTTCACGTATTGCTGAAGCCTGGCTTGGAGAATCTTGAGCATTACTTTAGTAGTGTGTGAGATGAGTGCAATTGTGCGGTAGTTTGAGCATTCTTTGGCATAGCCTTTCTTTGGGATTGGAATGAAAACTGACCTTTTCCAGTCCTGTGGCCACTGCTGAGTTTTCCAAATGTGCTGGCATATTGAGTGCAGCACTTTCACAGCATCATCTTTCAGGATTTGAAACAGGTCAACTGGAATTCCATTACTTCCCCTAGCTTTGTTCGTAGTGATGCTTTCTAAGGCCCACTTGACTTCACATTCCAAGATGTCTGGCTCTAGATTAGTGATCACATCATAATGATTATCTGGGTCGTGAAGATCTTTTTTGTACAGTTCTTCCTTTTATTGGTTCCTATACGAGGCCTGGCGTGCTGCGATTCATGGGATCACAAAGAGTTGGACACGACTGAGCGACTGAACTGAACTGAACTGAACTGATACCCAGAAAGCCTACTATGTAGCCTGATCCTGGGATTCAAAAATGTCATCTGAACTGGATCTCTCTCTCTCTCAGGTCTACCTTGTGGAGTGTTCATTTAATTCCCAGCCTCTTAGGAACTCTTGTCTCCAATCATCTCTGACAGTCCACAGTCCCAAAAGGAAGAAAGCACTCTGTCCTGTCACTCCTGGGGAAGTCTGGGGTCCACTGATGGTGCCCACCACGTGTGAGTCATGCTTATCCCTCGACCAACCCCGGGAGACCTGCTGCTGGGTCTGAGAACATCCAGGCCTGGCACGGGGGAAACCTCACTGGAGCCACACTGATTGGAAATGAGGAGGAGGGTTTCATAAAGGAAATTCTGCATTCTTTCATGAAATAAAAATGGGAATGGTTTCTGAGTAGCCAAACTGAAAACCAGAAGACCACCTCAGGCACTTAAATGAATTCTAATGCTTCTTTATGAACATCCTCGTACACAAATATTTGTTGATATCTCATTATTTCTTAAGATACGGTTTCATTTCTGTTGCCACATGACAAACCACCTCAAAACTCAATGGCTTAGAAAAACAACAGAGATCGATCTCTCACTATCTTGTGGATTGACTGGGCTCAGCTGGGACGTTCCGTCCCATGTGCTGTAGCTTCAGCCACACATTGTAGTCACATTTGTGGCTGCATTCAGCTGAGAGCCTGACTGAGGCAGTATCATCAAAGACAGTCTCTCCTTAAATCAGGAATTGGGGGATTAGCACATCCACATTACCATACGTAAAATAGATGACCAACAAGGACCTACTACTATAGCAGAGGAACGGTACTAAATATCATCGAAAAAGCCCGAGAGTTCCAGAAAAACATCTATTTCTGCTTTATTGACTATGCCAAAGCCTTTGACTTGTGTGGATCACAATAAACTATGGAAGATTCTGAAAGAGATGGGAATACCAGACCACCTGACCTGCCTCCTGAGAAACCTGTATGCAGGTCAGGAAGCAACAGTTAGAACTGGACATGGAACAACAGACTGGTTCCAAACAGGAAAAGGAGTACGTCAAGGCTGTATATTGTGCCTTTGACTTGTGTGGATCACAATAAACTATGGAAGATTCTGAAAGAGATGGGAATACCAGACCACCTGACCTGCCTCCTGAGAAACCTGTATGCAGGTCAGGAAGCAACAGTTAGAACTGGACATGGAACAACAGACTGGTTCCAAACAGGAAAAGGAGTACGTCAAGGCTGTATATTGTCACCCTGCTTATTTAACTTCTATGCAGAGTACATCATGAGAAACGCTGGGCTGGAAGAAACACAAGCTGGAATCAAGATTGCTGGGAGAAATATCAATAACCTCAGATATGCAGATGACACCACCCTTATGGCAGAAAGTGAAGAAGAACTCAAAAAAGCCTTTTCATGAAAGTGAAAGAGGAGAGTGAAAAAGTTGGCTTAAAGCTCAACATTCAGAAAACTAAGACCATGGCATTTGTCCCATCACTTCATGGGAGATAGGTGGGGAAACAGTGAAAATAGTGTCAGACTTAATTTTTGGGGCTCCAAAATCACTGCAGATGGTGATTGCAGCCATGAAATTAAAAGACACTTACTCCTTGGAAGGAGAGTTATGACCAACCTAGACAGCATATTAAAAAGCAGAGATATTACTTTGCCAACAAAGGTCGGTCTAGTCAAGGCTTTGGTTTTTCCAGTGGTTGTGTATGGATGTGAGAGTTGGACTGTGAAGAAATCTGAGCGCTGAAGAATTTATGCTTTTGAACTGTGGTGCTGGAGAAGATTCTTGAGAGTCTCTTGGACTGCAAGGAGATCTAACCAGTCCATTCTAAAGGAGATCAGTCCTGAGTGTTCTTTGGAAGGACTGATGCTAAAGCTGAAAGTCTAATACTTTGGCTACCTCATGCAAAGAGTTGACTCATTGGAAAAGACCCTGATGCTGGGGGGGATTGGGGGCAGGAGGAGAAGGGGACAACAGAGGATGAGGTGGCTGGATGGCATCACGGACTCGATGCATATGAGTTTGGGTGCACTCCAGGAGTTGGTGATGGACAGGGAGGCCTCGCGTGCTGCAATTCATGGGGTCACAAAGAGTTGGTCATGACTGAGTGACTGAACTGAACTGAACTGATAAGGGAAAATAATCTAAAAAAGAATATCACCTATCTATCTATTTGAATCTCTGTGCTATATACCTGAAGGTAATACCACATTATAAATCAACTATACATCAATTAGAAAAGAAAAAAGAAAAGGCAAGTGTCCCCTCTTCCAAGGTGACCTCTTATCCTTCCATAGTGAAACCCGATCTCCTTTATAGCATGGTGGCTCACTCCCAAGAAGAGAAATGTATGCGGCAGATAAATCTTCTATGAGTTTGGATGTCCCAGGATATCGCTTCTGCTTCTTTCTCCAAGTCAGAGCAGGTCAGCCAGATTCAAGGGGCGACAGAGATAAATATTCCCCTAGAAATGGAAATACTGGGTGAAAGATTACTATGTGTATGATTCATAATACAAAGTATCAAATTTTCCCCCAGAAAGGTTGTCTCAATGTATAACCACACAGACCCCCAGGACTGTGTAAAAGCACGGATTTCACCACGGGAATGCCAACCCTTAGCAAATACCTAGGTTTAAAAATGACAATGTGATTTATACAGATGTTGTGCCTGGAGCTGTCAGACCATATCTCAGACCACAGTGACAAGGACCACATCATAGGGATGACAAAGTCCTGGCCTTGGAGAATCTTCTGTGCCTTCATGGTGCTGAGCTGTTACACTAGCTTCTGTGGCTACCTCCAGACTTTTATTCAAGAGAGAAATAACCCAGCATCAAATGGAATTATGGAATCCAAATTTTTAAATGTTGATGTGGTCAAATTTTTCTTATTTTTTTTTTCTCACAAAAGTTTAGAAGTGCCAGTTTCCATAAATCTTAAGATGTTTTCAAGTCTTAACAAGAAAAATAGCCATAGAGAGAGTTGGTTTGCTAAGTCACTTCAGTCGTGTCCGACTCTGTGTGACCCTGTAGACGGCAGCCCACCAGGCTCCCCAGTCCCTGGGATTCTCCAGGCAAGAACACTGGAGTGGGTTGCCATTTCCTTCTCCAACGCATGAAAGTGAAAAGTGAAAGTGAAGTCACTCAGTCGTGTGTGACCCTCAGCGACCCCATGGACTGCAGCCTTCCAGGCTCCTCCGTCCATGGGATTTTCCAAGCAAAAGTACTGGAGTGGGGTGCCATTGCCTTCTCCAAGAGTTGGTTTACTATGCTGGATTTATCAATTTAGTAAAAAGGGAAGACTGCTATTCCTTGGGCTGGAAGGCACCCCCAAGGTCTAGAAAGAGTCTTATTGAGTATTAGGTGGAGAACTATAGTTGATGTTTACAAGGAAAATGCCCTTGGAGGTTATCTGCTAACAACCCTCACTTCCAACTTATAGCTGAAGGTGAAACAGGAGGGTAGGGGGCAGGTCACAGCCTTTAAAAGAATGACATAGCCGTAGGATATGACAAAACTGGTTAGAACCCCCGGGATCCAAGATGGCAGAAGACCTGCCTTCCAGCAGGCCCTGAGCCTCATTATTCACTCACTGCTATCCTCTAGCATCTAAATAAGACACCCACCAGTGCCATAACAGTCTGAGGCTAACCATGAAAGGCCAAAGAGTGGGTGGTGGCCCGATTCCTGGAAATCCCTGCCCCTTCCTCAAAATATTTGGAATAATCCTCCCACTTATTCAGTTCAGTTCCGTTCAGTCGCTCAGTCATGTCCAACGCTTTGCAACCCCATGGACTGCAGCTTGCGAGGCCTCCCTGTCCATCACCAACTCCTGGAGTTTACCCAAACTCATGTCCATTGAGTAGGTGATGCCATCAAACCATCTCATCCTCTGTCATCCCCTTCTCCTCCAGCCTTCAATCTTTCCCAGTATCAGGGTCTTCACATGAGTCAGCTCTTCGCATCAGGTGGCCAAAGTATTGGAGTTTCAGCTCAACATCAATCCTTCCAATCAATATTTAGGACTGATTTCCTTTAGGATTGACTGGTTGTATCTCTTTGCAGTTCAAAGGACTCTCAAGAGTCTTCTCCAACACCCACCTATGAAACTATTCAGCCCCTAAAAACTAACCATGCCATATTTTGAGGCTCTCTCTCTCTCTCACCTTCTGAGATGGCCCACACTCTGTCTATGGAGTGTGTTTCTCTCTAAATAAATCCTCTGCTTACCTACCACTTCACCTCTGAATTCTTTCACAATAAAGCAAGAACTTCAAATTCATGGGCACAAAGACACTCTCTCCCACAGAGCTTCATGGAGCCTGACTTAACATTTGGACTGCAGTCTGGTTGTGACCTGGGTGCGTGTTCTGCGTAAATTAGATCTTCAGCTTCATTTTCCTTACCTGTAAAAGGGAGATGATAACACTCATATCTCGCAAAGATGGTCTAAACAGTAGACAAGCGTCTGTGTAATGTTCGCTTTACACGACTCCTGGCACAAAGGTACTCAGGATAGTCCTTCCGTCCCCTCTATTCCTGCTTACCCGAGACTGCATAGCGCGTAGGTCTGCCATGGGCTTCCTCCTTCAGCTAGTGTGAATGATCCGAAAGTACTGCTCACTGAAGCGTTTGGCTTTTCAACTCTTAATCAAGGGATCAGGTTCCTCTCCCGTGAAGTCTGCAGTGTTAACTCTAAAGTAAGATCTCAGCAACCTACAGTATGACTGGGGACTAGCTTTGGCCACGACAATGATAAAGCAGATTTTTATCAACAGTTATTTGAAGCCCGATGCTGGGCTGAGTTTTCTTTGTTAATCCCTGCTTTCAGAGGAAGCAATGGTTTTTGCCTGTTTATTTTGCCTGAGTGGTCTCTGAGGTCAGCAGAATCCCATTAGTTATTCAGTTGCACAAACACTTGGTTCCTCTAAAGTTTCCTGGTGCTCTGAGACTCCGTGCCTCAGAGCATTTGTGTAGGTGATTTCTGGATTGGAGGAGATGCATTAAGCAAGCTTAGGCTCTGTGATAGCTTTCTGAGTGCTCACAGTGTGATAGTTTTATCTCTGTGAATCATCTATGCTCTTAACATCAGCTTTTCCTTAACTGTCTTCTTCAGTCATCTGCATTTTACTAGTGACCTGTAAATACTACCTGTATTTCCAAGTTATAAATCCTTTTAGGGTAGGGATCAAATTATTTGTGATTTTGTCCTCGATAGCATCTAACACAAGTACTTTGTACATAGCTGGAGCCAAATGGTTAAGTGTGTAAATAAAACAATGAATGAATAAGCAAACAAAAGTTCTGCTACAGTTTTATTTCTTAAATAGTCTGATAACTCATGAAAGTCATAGAAATTTGTGAATTTAAGAGCTTATCATCCCACCACGAGAGAAAGACTTTTCTTTTTTCAATATTTAAACTTTTATTAATTTTATTCTTTTTCAAATTCCTTTCCCATTTGGGTTATTACAGAATACTGAGAAGGGTCCCTGTGCTTCCCAGAGGTCCTCGTTGGTTATCTGTTTTAAATATAGTCATGTGTACATGTCAACCCCAACTTCATCTTTGAGCAACGCATTCTGTATCAATTGAGAATAGGCTGGGCAGTGACTGGCAGGAAGCCTAAACTGAGCAGCTTGGATAGGTGTGTTATTCAGTGTAGTTCTGTGGAAGTAGCGGGCCAGACACGCCCAGCTGTGGCCAGTGTGGCCCCTCAGGTGACGGGCCTCCGGCTTCTTGCATCGTGTGGCATGGCTATCCTCAGCGTGTGACTTCCAGCTTCACGGTCCCTGGTAGCTGCTTAGCCTCCTGCCGTCATGACAGCAATCCCGCCTGAGAGAAGAGGGAAGAACACACCCCTTCTTTAAAGACACTGACTTCCCAGAAGTTGCTTTTACCGCTTCTGCGTATACCTCACTGGTCAGAATTCAGTCACGTGGGAGTCTGATAAATAAGGTCTTTATTTTGGGCAACGGTGTGTCTGGCTGAATTCTGGAGCTCTATTGCTAAATGGAGAAGGCTCGAACAGATACTGGGGGACACGTAGGTTCCTTGGCCACAATTCCCCCTGCTACGTGGATGAAGTATAAACTCGCCATTCTGACCGGTGAGACCCGTTCTGTTCCTCACTGCTTGGCCTCTGGGCTCCTCTCCGGCTACTCATTGATCCTGTTTCAGCTCACCCATACTGGTGTTTCTCTACTTTCATCTCCTGTGAAGGACTGGACTCCACTCCACCTCAGCACCGTTGCACATGCTCCCGTCATTGGGATCTAGGAATCCTGGATGGGGATTCTCTGTCCCGATGACACTGTCTCATTACATCCTGCACTCGCTCTTGGTAACTCTACCACAACTGCAGTTTCAAATTATTCATGTACTTGCTTTATATCCATCTCTCTTGCTAAACTGTAATTCATCTGAGTGCAAGAACTTTGTTCATGTCTCTGTTTACAGCACCTAGCAGCATTTGGCACAGATAGGCACTTAATAGAGCTTTCTTAAATAAAGTCATAAACTTTCTAATGGAGTCTTCTGACTTTACAGATGAGGTAACAGTTTAAACACGAATTGAGGAATTAGATTGTAGCTTCTTTAATCAGTTGGTTAAAATGAAGGTTCCAGCTAATGTGGAAAAACTTCCTGAAATGTTCTGGCCTAATTTCTTGTCTTAGGAAGGACAGTGCGTCAAACAGTCTTTATTCTTCCTTTGATGGTCACAGTCTTAATGAGGCCAAGGGTCATCACCACTGATAACGATTGATCAGTCCTGATCGAAAACCACACATTCAGAATGAGAGAGAAACTGCGTGGGATCTGCCTGACTCTGGGCTGCAGCCTGAAGTTGCTTTTAAAGTTGCTTTAAACAAGTGTGCTCAAAGTTTAACTCTTCATCTCAATCACCTCTTTCTCCCAAAAGTAGTGTGCCAAAAAAATTCTAGTGATTGTGCTTCCCAGTTGATGGAGGATTTATTTCATGCAGGAATTGTCACCCTTGTTTTGAAAGAAAAAATAACTTTGTGAAAAAGTGTCAGTCGTCTATTGGGGCTGTGAGTGACAGTCATGTGTGAGTTCAACAATTCTTATTTTAAAACAGTGGAGGAAAATGGCATTATTTCTTGTCATCCTGATCTTGAAATATCAACTGCTAGAATCAACATGAAGGAGGGAGGCCAGGAAGGAAGGAAGCTGATCTTTGGGGTGCCCTGAATCCTGGGGATGACCCAGAATCTTCACAGAGTGTCATGATTTCAGAAGTTGAGATGTTTTGAAAGCTGTGAGTCTCAGTTGTCCTGGGATATAGGACTTCGATAGATTGAGGAAACAGAATCTTTCCATTTGTCACAGGTTCCTCAAACTAGTCTGTTTTTGGTGTTTGTCCAAGATTTTAATTTAATATGGCATGTCTTTCATTCTGAAAAGTTTGTTGTTTTAATCTTTCCCTCTAATTCCCTGTAACTAAAAAAATGGACATTTTTCTTCCTTGCATTTAAAATAACTCACCTGCTCTGCTCTGATGTCAAAGGCCCCTTTCCTTCCCCCCGCTCCTCACCGCCTTCCTCAAGGTTGACACCTCTCTCCCGTGAAATGTGGCGTAATTCCAAATCCGAGGAGCTAAAAGTAGGAGAGGAAAGGGTGCGGAAGCAAAGTGATGATGACGAACGTTAATTTGAACAGAAGCCAGTTCTTTCCCCAAACTGTTCCCGAAATAATTTATCTCCTAGAGAGTTGTAGTTGTCAAAATCTAAACACCAACCAGGATTAAAGGCTAAAATGTTACCGTTTAAAAATGCTGCTTCACAGTGTATCTCAGCAATTAACACTTCAGATGGGGTTGTTGTCGTTTAAAATATGCACCTACCTCTCAGAGTTAGGAGAATGCCTCTGGACCTAGTCTTAGGAGCTCTGAGTGGGGCTTGAATGGATGGGGATTCGGGCAGGGTACCTGTCAGTCAGTGAGTGTGCCGGCTGCTTAATATTCAGGATGATATGATCAAGTAGGGGTGCAGTCAATCAAACGGGGCTTCAGCGGGGGGCAGACGGAGGGGTGGGGGAAGGCGTTTCCAGGGCACCGGTAGTGGGTGCCTGCTGTGTGTCTGCCCGGTGGGGAAGTCTATTTTCGGCTTGGATACCCATGAGGAACTGATGCTTCCTGTCACAAAGATGTTAAGCAGCCCCTCCCTGCGCCTCGGCTAAGTGGCAGATACCAGCCAAATGCAGGCAGCGTGCTCAGCATTTGGGGTCCTGTGGGGCTGCCATCTTGGGAGAGTAAGCAGAGGGAGGGACCCGGTGTTTCTGGCAGGCAGAGCATATCAGGGAAACCAAACCCTCTTTAACGGTAACTGACGAAGACTCGGTTCTGCCTCCCGCCTAGAAATAAGGAAGGAATCAGGGCCAGTCCCGAGAGGACGGGAGAGGAACGCAGCATGGCGCCTCCAAGGGAAGACCAGCACCCCTCGGCAAAGAACCACGAGGGACCTCGAGGATTTGCTGAGGACAGGTGCTGGTCTGCAGACTCCCGGTTACTGATCTGCAGTGTGAGAAACATGGAGATTTAGGGGAAAGCATTTAGAAAAGAGGATAAGGCCTTGATAACTGCTGCGGCCTCCAACTGCGGTTCTGGCTCTTGATGTTTATCTTGTACCAGAGCGGCCTTTCTGTTTGGACTGGAGGAAATAAGACAGCGTGAGGGATGTGCGCCTAAGATCACTTAGGACACAGAGAAAGCCCCGAGGTGTGGTGGGCATTTAGGAATGAGCCCAAGGGAACAGGGGAGGGCAGAAGAGACAACAGCCTCCTCCCGTTGAACTGGTGCGGGCCACTCTGAGCATTGTCAAATTTACGCACTAAGACTCTTGGTGTGATAGTTTAGGTTGCCAGTTTTAACCCCAAAGTGTACAAAAATCAGAAACCCGTTTTTCATCATAAGACAATCCGAATTTATTATTTAAATGGTTAAGTGTTAATATGGGTACAGATGAATTACGATGGCGTAGCAAAATTTTTTTTGAGTGTCGTGGTGATTCTCGATATTAGTCACTTATACATATACTTCCAGTGAAGCATGCGTACAATTTTTGTAATTCTTTTTATCATTGATACATTTGTCAGACAGCTATCTGAATCATGTGGTCCCGCTAGAATAGTTCTGTGCCTTAGAATGGCCACAACTGGGTGTGCCGAACCTTCTGGAGTATTTCTTTCACCAGTGAGGCGGAGTTCTCACCGGCTACGCTACAGATCTTTCCTCTGCACTTGAAAGGCTTACGTTTCTACCGCAACAAATTACAATTCATAAAAACAAACAAAAACAAGCCACCTTCATTATCAAAACGTATAGCTTGTTCCTGGATTCTTACAGCTGATCTTGTACCAGAGCTGTGTTTGTTTGGGTGGAAGGCAATGAGAAAACATGACAATATACACCTAGGTCTCTCAACCCAGCAGAAAGCTACCCATCTATTGAGGGTGGCTGTTGTCTGAATGGATGGATATTTATGAGTTAAACTAGGGACCAGCATGATGGAGCCCAGGGGAGCAGAGGCTGGGTAGAAAAAACACGGAAACGCACCATCAGGAGTTACGGGTTTGAAACTCGCCTCTGCCTCTTAACCAGCTGAGTGATGGTGAGCAAGTCACTTAACCCCCTGTGCCTTAATTTTCTCATCTATAAAATGGGAAACAGGACACACGTTTCTGTTGTTTTTCTTTCTTTTTTATTTTTATTGTGCTGAAATATGCGTAACAACATTTACCACCTGAATCCTGTTTAAGCGCACGGCGCGTTGGCGGTAAGCACATGCCCCCTGTACCTACTGTCACTCACAGCCATCTGCCCGCAGAACCCTTCTCCTTTCTGTCTATTGGACTATAACGGCTTTCCATTGCTGTGTTGGCTTCTGCTGTACAACAACGTGACCAGCTGTGTGTGTGCATATAACCCTCGCTCTTGAACTGCCCTCCCACCCCGCCGTCCAGCCCTCTAGGTCATCCCGGAGCCCCCGGCTGAGCTCCCTGTGTGGCACAGCAGCCCCCCAGCTGTCTGTATCATCCACGTCCAGTGCTCCTCTCCCAGTGCATCCCACCCTTTCCTTACCCCGCTGTGCCCACGAGTCCACTCTCTCCCTGAAGTTCTATTCCTGCCCTGCAAATAGGTTGCTCAGTCGTGTCTGACTCTGCGACCCCATGAACCGCAGCACGCCAGGCCTCCCGGTCCATCACTAGCTCCCGGAGATCACTCAAACCCATGGCCATCGAGTCGGTGATGCCATCCAGCCATCTCATCCTCTGTTACCTGCTTCTCCTCCTGCCCCCAATCCCTCCCAGCATCAGAGTCTTTTCCAATGAGTCAACTCTTCGCATGAGGTGGCCAAAGTATTGGAGTTTCAGCTTTAGCATCAGTCCTTCCGATGAACACCCAGGACTGATCTCCATTAGGATGGACTGGTTGGATCTCCCTGCAGTCCAAGGGACTCTCAAGAGTCTTCTCCAACACCACAAATAGGTTAATCAGTACCATGTTTCTAGATTCCACATAAATGCATTAATATACAGTATCTGTTTTTCTCTTTCTCTTTCTGACTTCCTTCACTCTGTATGACAGGCTCTAGGTTCATCTACATCACTTCAACTGACTCAGTTCTGTCCCTTTTTACGGCTGAGTGATCTCGATCGTGTATATGTACCGCAACTTTATCTGTGTTTTTGGTCAGTGAACATCTAGGTGGCTTCCGTGTCATGACTACTGTAAACAGTGAAGAAATGAACACTGGGGTGCAGAACTCTTCATCTTGCGAAACTGAAACTCTGTGCCTATTAAGCAACAGATCCCCACTTTCCTGGGTTCTGGTGCAGAGTGTATTGTGACTATGGATGGTGTGAGGACAGCAGAAAATGTAAAGGACCAGACAGCGAATTCTTTGGCTTTGTGAGACTGTCTCTGTTACAACTATTCACCTCTGCTACTGTAGCTTGAAAGAAAGCGCATCATAATATGTAAATGAATGTCCTAACGTAAATTTATTTGTAACACTAGATCGTAAGCCCGAATCGGCCCAAGGATCAAAGTTCATCAACCTTTGAACTAGAAGACTAGAGACTTGAATTTGAGTCCTGGCTCTCTTTCTATGCTGCTGGTTGACCTCATCTAAGCGATTTCTAGTTTTCCTATCGCCGTCAGACCCTCCTGGGTCTGTTCAGTTGCCACCATGTGGAAGAGTGAGGCAGATAACAAGGAGCCTTGTGAGAGTGAAAGGATTTGAATGAACAGCATTTTGACTGAAAACAAAAATTACAGCAATACATAAGATGAAATGCTACAGTGTAAGAACAATGTGAGTGCGGGGAGGGAGAAGTAGTATAACGCTTAAAAAGATGCAGCAAAGAGTCGCGTGACTTCTTCGGTGCCCCAGGAAATCAAACAGACTGCAGGTTGACTTCGCCTGCCTGCCGTCAGGAAATCCCCTGCAGCCCAAGACCAGATGGTGGTCCGGCGCTCAGGGGCCTGACCTCCTGTCTCCCTGAGCACAGGAGCGGAGCTGAGGGCCTACGTGGGAGGGGAGCTGCAGCAGATGTTATCACTGCCTGCCCCCAAGCCCTCACTTCCTTTGTCTGCATGTGGGGCAGGCCAGAGACACTGGCAGGTCACTTCTCAGGAGCTGCCTCCAACCAGTGCGAGATAGGAGGGTCAGGTGTCAAGACCCCTGCTCTGTGTCTCCTTGGCTGAGCCAGCTCTGGGTTGTTTGCCTGGAGATTCCCGCAGGATGGAGCCCGGATCACGGATCCCACGCGTAAACTCACCCCCGCCACGCGCTCTCCTGCTTTCATTCCTCGTCTGTCTGACTCCTGCCCTCCCCACCGGCATTTCCTAGGATCCTCTCTCTAATGAGCTACTCGTGTCGTTTTTTGTCTTAGGGTCTGCCTCTTGGGAAACTCAAAAGAAGACAAAGGCACGTAGGTGTGCAGTCATTCAGCTCAGTTCAGTCACTCAGTCGCGTCCGACTGTTTGCGACCCCGTGGACTGCAGCACGCCAGGCCTCCCTGTCCATCACCAACTCCTGGAGTTCACTCAGACTCATGTCCATCGAGTCGGTGATGCCATCCAGCCATCTCATCCTCTGTCGTCCCCTTCTCCTCCTGCCCTCAATCTTTCCCAGCATCAGGGTCTTTTCCAATGAGTCAGCTCTTTGCATGAACTGGCCAAAGTATTGGAGTTTCAGTTTCAGCATTAGTCCTTCCAATGAATACCCAGGACTGATCTCCTTCAGAATGGACTGGTTGGATCTCCTTGCAGTCCAAGGGACTCTCAAGAGTCTTCTCCAACACCATAGTTCAAATTAGGAGAGTCAAAGGCTGACACAGAGTTGCAATAGTCAGGATCACAAGGAAGTTCCCTTCAGTCAGACCACCCTGGAGCACTGAGTCTTCTAGAAGAAAACTGGAATCCGCTTGTGTGTCAGGGAAGGTTTTAGGTGTGCAAAAGGTGCTGAGCTCCTCCTCTGTGCAAGAAAGCCAGTGGTCTGCGAACACCACGATGAGTAAAACACAGTCCTCGCTGGCCAGGAGCTCATCAGTCAGTTCTTCCAGGACAGCAGAAACACTTTTCAGTGAATAGCCCTTCTTTTCAGTTCGCATAAAAAGGGATCTTCCATGGAGTCTTCACACTCGATGGCTCAGCCTGTGGCTCCAGGGGATGTCTCTCGGTTTCTGAAATCTTTTAGCTGGTTTCGGGACTTCTTTCTGCCTGGAATACTCACCCTGCTCACTGTAGCTGGGTTCTACTCCCCAGGCCATTCCTGGGGGAAACCTTCTCTGATCGTCCCTGGATCCAGATTTGTGTCCCGTCTCATCAAGTTCCTGCGGTGCCCTGTTCTCTCACCATCACTGCACGTATGAAATACTATGGATTGCTTATTTGGTTATGAGAGGTCAAGGTCGCGGCTTATTTAAATCCTTACCTCCAGTGCCTAGCAGAGGGACCAGGCTGCTCAGTAAATATTTATTAAATAAATTAATGATATGCTTAAAAGGAGAAGGACCCATCCTAGGGCTCCACAGTGGTTTATAGAACAGTCGAAGGGGGAAGTGGATACAGAGGTGACCACTGATAAACGTCCAGGTTTCTCTGTCCTTCTCAACCAATCATCTTCAAAGGCTCTGGGCCGACATCCGTCAGTACCAGACCAACAAGCCCATGCTTGGGTGGTTAGGGTTGGCAGCCTTCAAATATCCCATCTGTCCAGCCAGTGAACCGGTCAGCTAGCCATTCCCTCTATCTACCCATTCATCAAACAATTATTGAATTCCTGTTCTCTTTCAGGTATTATGCTAATCACTGGGGACATGAAGATATCTGATCCCCCTTTAGAAGTTACAAGTCAGTCCAACTGACTATTGCAACAGATGGATTAGTAGAGATATTATTAACTATTTGGAAGACTTGGCAGGAGGGGGTACCTTCTGCTGGTTGCCTTTTCCCCTGTTCTCCAACAACACACAATTTGTTCACAAACATGGCTTCAGAAGCTGGAGTTACCTCTTCCCTGTGGCTAATGCTTGGCCATGCTGTCACCTGCTTCCACGTGGATTTATTTCTTCTTCCTCACTTTTCCTCATCTTTGCATGGAGCTAATTCCTTGAGGCCCAGAATCTCATGTATGACTGAAGGTTCTAGCAGGGTGGATAGTGTAATGGGAACTTATCTTGCCCTGAGAGAGGGTTCCAGCTGTGGCTCTTTATACTTAGAGAATAATTTCACTTCTTGTAACAACTTTCAGCTACCTACGGATTCGTATTAAGCCTCTTCTTATTGGGCCCATAGAGTACACAGTAATAATAATACATACATCTGTGAAGCATTTCACACTTTTCTAAGAACTGCCTGAGTTCCCTCGTGGCTCAGACGGTAAAGCGTCTGCCTGCAATGTGGGAGACCCGGGTTCGATCCCTAGATTGGGAAGATCCCCTGGAGGAGGGCATAGCAACCCGCTCCAGTATTCTTGCCTGGAAAATCCCATGGATGGAGGAGCCTGGTGGGTTACGGTCCATGGGGTCACAAAGAGTTGGACACAACTGAGTGACTTGATTTTCTTTCACTTTAAGAACTGCATAGAATTTCAGGATTGAAAGGAGCATTCAAGGTTGTCATCTAGTCCAGCCACTCTGGTGTCCAGGCCCTCTCTACAGCATATGCTGAGGCCCGCCTACTGCCTGCTAAGACAGCCCCTCCACTTCCCTGATCTGGAGCCGCTCAGAGCTACAAAGCAAACCGTCGTAAAGTAAATGCCTACTTGCGTGCATGCTCAGTCTCTCAGTCATGTCTGGCTCTTTGCGACCCTACGGACTGTAGCCTGCCAGGCTCCTCTGCCCATGGAATTTTTTAGGTAAGAATACTAGAGTGGGCTGCTGTTTCCTCCTCCAGGGGATGTTCCTGACCCAGGGATCAAACTCATGTCTCCTGCATTTCCTGTTTTGGCAGGCGGATTCTTTACAGATGAGCCACCTGGGAAGCCCAAATGCCAACTTACTATGTGCCTAGAGTCCCCAGTTCTCGGATTTATTTCCCAACCTCCTTGATCTCATCTGTTCAACACCTTGTTCTTCACTTTACTCTCCCAGCCTCTTGCCTATCTCTTAACACCCCCTTACCCCATCCCTCCAGTTCAAACCATCTTTTAGACTCTGTCTTCCTGGATAGGGGACCGTGGTAGTACTTGGATAGGCCCCTCTTTATAGTGGTTGCTATAACCAATTATGCAAAGTATAGCAGCATAAACATCATTATATGCTCATGGATCCTCAGGGTCAGGAATTCAGACACCGCTGACCTCTGCTCCATAATGTCCAGAGCCTCGGCTAAAAAGTCTAAAAAGATGGAAAGTTATCCTCTCAAGTCTCATCCACTCACGTGTGTACCAGTGGATGCTGGCTCTTGGCTGGGTAGACTGAAGTGGCTGGAAAATAGCCAGAACGTCTGCAGGTGGCCTTGCTCTTTCTTTGACTTTTATTAGACTATAGTTGATTTACAATGCTGTGTTTGTTTCAGGTGTCAGTTCAGTTCAGCTCAGTTCAGTCGCTCAGTTGTGTCTGACTCTTTGCGACCCCATGAATCGCAGCACGCCAGGCCTCCCTGTCCATCACCAACTCCCGGAGTTCACTCAGACTCACGTCCATCGAGTCCGTGATGCCATCCAGCCATCTCATCCTCGGTCGTCCCCTTCTCCTCCTGCCCCCAATCCCTCCCAGCATCAGAGTCTTTTCCAATGAGTCAGCTCTTCGCATCAGGTAGCCAAAGTATTGAAGTTTCATGCTTCAACATCAGTCCTTCCAATGAACACCCAGGACTCTTAGTTGGGGCCATATTGAATAGGAGAATTGCCCTGCTAAATCCTATTCAAATTCTTGGCCGACAAGATCACAGGGCATAATAATGAATTGGTTATTTCCTCAAGATGCTACATTTTGGGGTAGTTCGTTATGCAGGCTTGAGATATCTGAGGCGAATGTAGAAACTGAGCTAGATAAACCATCCTAATCTTATTCATCACCAATGTAAAAGCAGCCCACCTCCAAGCAAGTTTTCCACACAAGATCCTCACCCCCCTCGCCCGGCATCAGCAGGCTTCTTCTGGATGGCCAGGCGGTGCAGGCGGGCGAGGTGCTGGCTGCGACCCCTGCATCCTTTCTCTGGCCTCCCCTGCCTCTGCTGCGCTGGCCACTCCCTTCCCCCCGAGCTGGCCCGTCTCTGTGCCATATGCTCCGGAGGCTTCATCTTGGTGAATTTCCACCTTCCATTTCAGTCCCTGGCATTTCGTTGGCAATAGCAGGCTGCACCCCTGCAGGCTGCAGGCCCCACCAAGGGAGTTCTCATCGAGCTTCACATTTACCTAGAGCTGCAAACACTCAGCTGCTCCTTTCCAGTTTGGCTCCATGATGGAAGATCTGGCTGATGAAACTAGTTTCCTGGAGGGCAGGGGCTGTGTTTCAAGTGTCCCTGGGTTCCGATAGCTTCTCTTTGGATGAGTGACTGTATCCTCGCCACTCTGTCTGTTAGCTTTGGTCCTTCCCTTGCCTAATCTTTTCGCTTAAGCCCTTTTAGCGTCTCCTCATTTCTAGGGCTTAAGAATCAGCAGAGTCTGCTGCTAGCAGGGGATTCTAAAATAAGAAAGGGGCAAGAGGATTCTGCCTTATTTTGAGACTTCAAAGCTTTTGGTTCTCACTGAGTAATTTGCTTCTGATTTTCTTTCTGGTTGAACTCCCTCAAGGTCCTTGAACAGTGGGAAAAAGGCAAGGGACACATGTGTTCACTTATGATACTGTGGAGTGGAAGGAAGCGATGGCAGGGATACAAGGCTCACAGAGTTAGCTGACGGGTGTCCACTGTCCAGGAACGCACTCTCTAAAGAAGGTCGGTGTTGGAGCTGTAAGGGGCTGATGAAGAAAAGGAGTGTGAGTACCTGGTGACATGTGTGATGATCAGATGAGGACAAGGACTCCACCTCTAACCTCCCAGCCAAGGGCCCTCGACACCACGCTATGTTCGAGTAACGCAGGTTTCCAGGTCAAGGTGAGGGGACCATGTGTAGCCGTCTCCCCAGTCTCCAAACCCCACGGAATGGCAATGCAGAAGTTCCAAGAGAAGCCCCCAGCGGCGTGGAGGGTGGGAGCCAGCGTATCATCTCCTGAGAGTTATGCATGACCGTCGGCTGGCAGAACAGGAGCCCGCTGCCAGGCGGGCGTGAGGAGGAAGCCGCCGCTGCGGGGCGGAAGGCTGCGGCTCAGCGGGGAGCCCGGAATGCCGGCAGAAGTCTCCGAGGGGACCGTCCATGTGGGCAGTGTGACAGCAAAAGCTGGGGAGGGGTTGGCCGGAAGGCGGCCTGGGGCAGGCTGTGCCGGCTCCCCCCCGCAGCCCACTTTACCCCAGAGGCGTCTGGCCTCCCCTTGCCCACGTGCAGGACAGCAGCCACGTGTTCATCCCTGGCCAAACCTGGGGGCACCGTCCACAACCCCTGCCAAGAGGAGGGAGCAGGGCTCACCCGCCGGAGGGTGGAGTCCCAGAGCCAGGAGCCCCGGGTGCTGGTGCTTTCTTCCCCCACTTTCACAAAACTTCAAGGAGAGTTGACTTCCAGTGTTGTGTTGACTATGGCAGTACAGCTGAGTGGCTCAGTCACACACACACACACACACACACACACACCCCCCTTCTTTTTCATAGTCTTTTCCAGTAGGGTTGATGGCAGGACACTGACTATAGTTCCCTGTGCTCTGCACTCTGCATATCCCAGCTTGCACTCGCTAATCCCAAATCCCACCGCGCGCCCGTCTCCCTCCTCCTCGGAAGCGCCAGTCTGTTCTCTGTGTCCTTGATTCCGTTTCTGTTCCACAGATGCGCTCACTGTTGTCATAGTTTAGAGTCTACATATAAATGATATTACTTGCTATTCGCCTTTCTCTTCCTGACTTACTTCACTCAGTGTGATAACCTCTAGTTGCACCCATGTCGCGGCAAATGGCAGCATCTTGCTCCTTTTATTACTGATTAACCCCCACTCTATGAATGTCCTGCATCTGCCGACTCATCTGCTGACGGACGTTGAGTTTGCTCCCACGTGTTGGTTATTGTGGACAGTGCTGCTGCGAACACTGGGGTGCATGTATGTTTTTGAATTAGGGTTTTGTCTGGGTGCGTGCCCAGGAGTAGGACTGCTGGATCATATGGAAGCTCTATTTTTAGATTTCTGAGGAACCTCCGTCCTGTTTTTCACAGCGGCTGCAGCAACTTGCACTCCCACCAAGAGTGTGGGAGGGCTCCCCTCCCCCCCCCTACTCACGTCCGTGTCCTCACAGGGCCGTGGCTCAGGGCTCACCTCTCCGGATGGTTTTTCTTTTCCTATGAGGACTCTAGTCCTACTGGATAGGGCCCTACCCTATGACTTCGTTTTACCTTAATTACTGCTTTAAAGGCCCTATGTCCAAATATAGTCACATTCTCAGGTACTGGGGGTTATGGCTTCAACACAGGAGTGTGGGGGGACACACTCAGCCCATTCGACCCATTAGATTGTCTGAGTAGACCTTGAGACAGCCCCACACTGGAGGCCGCGCAGCTGCAAAAAGGAAAATACGAGGAAACGCCCTCTGACTGATGTGGGGTCATATCCAAGATGTACTCTTGACTGGTAAAGAGCAAAGTGCAAAACACTCTGTAATCTAGAGAAAATATGTATACGCGCAATACGATCTTCAAATAGTCCCTGAAAATGGACTGTGTTCATGCTGGGTTAATGACCACTTCTAATACCTGTCTTTCACCTCTAGCTCTTCCTAATTAATGAATCAACTAATTTCCATACTTCCTGCAATTTAACTGAAATTTGATCAGTGGATCGTCTCAAAACTGAGTTAAACTCTAATTAACCAAGATTTTATTGTTCTAATGATACTTCTAATTAGTTGTCACTTTCACAAAATCACACATACTGATTCTTTTTTAAAGGACTTGCAGATTAAATTTGATGGAGAATGTTTTTAGTATTTAGGAATGTTTTAGGCTACAAGTAGCAGAAAACTCAATCATACATTGGTTGAACAAATAGAGGTCTATTTTTCTCTATAGCAGATACTGCATATATCAGCAACTCAGGATAAGACTTAATGCAGACACGCTCTTTCTGACTTTCTTTACTATCCACTCAGTCATTCTTAAGCATGTTGCCTCACACTTGCAAGGTGCCTGCTGCAGCTCCAGGCATCACATCTGCATTTAACTCACAAGAAAGGAGGATAGGACAGTGAAAGCAAAGCCTGCCTCAAATCCTACAGTAGGCATTTCCTTACATGTCACTGGCTAAAACTATCACCTGGCAACTTTTAGCTGCACAAGATGAGTAATAAGGAAGCAAGGTTGTCATTGTTGGTTATATCAATCAAGATTCATCACTTGTGGCTGAGCATATCCACCCTTGTAACAAAGGTGAAGTTTCGTCAGTAAGGAAAAGTAGCTAACATTTCTGCCATACTTCTAGAGAAGGGGTAAATGACAAACCATTCTCTCAGTGAAAATCTTATCTTTATTTATCTCTACCTGTCACCTTTTATCTGCTGGGTTTTAACTAGCCAGTGACCACTTCTAATTCCCCTTGCATCTGTCTTTTTGTACACATTCTGGGTACTCTCTTCCCACTCAATCCTTTGGGAACTCTGTCTGCCCTGCTGACATCCACCTATTCTGCACATTTTTATTGCAAAGGTAATAATATATAGAAATAGGGGTGAAAAAAAAACCTCAAATGTAACCAATAAAACAGCAAAAAAAAAAAAAAACCTTGCATAACAAAGCATTGTGAGAGTGGCACTAAAATGAAAAATATGATTGGTGGAAGTTGTCTAAATCTGGGTTCTTAGGAAACTCTACAACCAGAAATCAAATGTAAGCATTTTATTTGAGAAATGATCCCAGCAACGTTGGTAGGGGGATGGAAAGCAGGAGAGGAAGGGGTTGGCTCTCAAGAGAGCTACACAATTAAGCCAGGGCTTCCAGGTAACCAGAGCTTAATAGAACCTCTAGGAGTCAGTCTGGAACAGGCACCTCAGACCTATCACAGCTTAGAGGGGAGGAAGCTGGGGTGTTTATCCTTCCACATTCATTTGTTGGGGACGGAGGGCTGCTGCAGGGCCTTGGGCATCGGTTCCCTGTGCTCGGAGCCTCTGAGGTTTGGGCAGAGAGGACTCTACCCATCCAAGTCAGCGCTTCCTCAGGTAGTCGGAAGTCAAGCCGTGGTGCATGGCAGTGGCAAGGCTGGGATGTGTGAGCAAGTCACTGACGGCATCTGCTGCAGGCGCACTGTTCTGGGGCTCTCAGATCCCACTGTTCATTGGAAATGATGGTAAAACTATAAGCAACTATAAAAGGGGTAGAAAAGCTGAAGAGCTGGACTTATCTGGAAACTGAATCACTGAGCATTCTTTGGCTGCTACTTTGGGATCTTCAAGTTTCCAAAGACCTCAGAAGTGGAGGATAGCATCAATAACTCCCCAGAGTTAGGACACCGGTCCAGGGAGTGATTGTACAAAGACCCACTTGTGAAATTAGAGAACCATGAGTCCAGCTAACGTAAAGAGCACTGGCATTTAATTTACATGAAAAAACACATTTTTATCTCTGGTGATCCATAGAAGACAGTGGCGGTTGACTAAAAAGCCAAAAGCACTCTGCCAGCCTATACTGGGTTGTTCAAGCCCCTAAGAGAGGCAAATGCCTCTGGAACCCCGGGATCACTAGGGCTGAATTGGTCTGCCCCAATGCGTATTCTGCTTAATGACTCCATGCCTTCAGTTACTCGAATAGGGTGCAGGACCCAAGGAATGCACTTTAATAATGCATTGTGTTTCTTTTTAAAAAACAATTTTATTGAAGAATAGTTGATTGACAATGTTGTGTCGATTTCTGCTCTACAGCAAACTGACTCAGTCATACACATATATACACACATAAATTCTTTTTCATATTTTCCATTGTGATTTGTCACAGGATATTGAATATGGTTCCTTATGCGATACACTAGGACCTTGCTGCTCATCCATCCTACGTACAGCCGTGTGAATCCACCTCCAGACTCCCAGTCCTTCCCTCAAGCCCCTCTCTGGTGAACCGCAGCTCTGTTCCCCACACCTGCGAGTCTGTCTCCTAGACGTGCTCATTCGCGTCATGTTTTAGATTCCACGTATAAGTGATGCCTGCATGCACGCTAAGTCACTTCAGTTGTGTCCGACTCTTTGCAACCTTATTGGACCATAGCCTGCCAGGCTCTTCTGTCCATGAGATTCTCCAGGCAAGAATACTGGAGGGGGTTGCTGTGCCCTCCTGCAGGGGATCTTCCCAACCCAGGAATCGAGCCTGTGTGTCTTAGGTCTCCTGCATTGCCAGGTGGGTTCTTTACCACTAGTACCACCTGGGAAGCCACCAACAAAGGTGCATGCCCGCATGCTAAGTCACTTCATCACATGGAAGTGATATTACAGGGTATTTGTCTTTCTCTTTCTGACTTACTTCATTTAGAATGATAATCTCTAGGTCCATCCATGTTCCTTCAAATGTCATTATTTCATTCTTTTTTTATGACAAATATTTCATTGTACGTATGTACCAGCTCTTCCTTATTCATCTGTGATGTTGTTTCTGTGTCTTAGCTACTGTAAATAGTGCTGCTACGAACATAGCAATGTGTATCTTTTCAAATTAGAGTTTTCTCTGGTTACATGCCTAGGAGTGGGGTTGCTGGGTCATATGGCAACTCTACTTTTAGTTTCTCGAGGAACGCGATGCTCTTTCCATGGTGGCCGTGCCAATGCACATTCCTGCTGACAATGTAGGAAGGCTCCTTTCTCTCACGTCTCCAGCATTTATTATTTGTCGACTTTTTGTTGATGGCCACACTGACTGGTGTGAGGTGGTTATTGTGCAGTTGCCAAGTCGTGTCCAACTCTTTGTGACCCCATGGACTGCAGCACACTGGTTACCCTGTCTTCCACTACCTCCTGGAGTTTGCTCAAATTTATGTCCATTGAGTCAGAGGTGCTATTTAACCATCTCATCCTCTGCCACCTCCTCACTGTGGTTTTGATTTGCAGTTCCCTGATAATCAGTATGCAGAGAACATCATGAGAAACGCTGGGCTGGAAGAAACACAAGCTGGAATCAAGATTGCCGGGAGAAATATCAATAAACTCAGATATGCAGATGACACCACCCTTATGGCAGAAAGTGAAGAGGAGCTAAAAAGCCTCTTGATGAAAGTGAAAGAGGAGAGTGAAAAAGTTGGCTTAAAGCTCAACATTCAGAAAACGAAGATCATGGCATCCGGTCCCATCACTTCATGGGAAATAGATGGGGAAACAGTGGAAACAGTGTCAGACTTTATTTTTTTGGGCTCCAAAATCACTGCAGATGGTGACTGCAGCCATGAAATTAAAAGACGCTTACTCCTTGGAAGGAAAGTTATGACCAACCTAGACAGCATATTCAAAAGCAGAGACATTACTTTGCTGACTAAGGTCCATCTAGTCAAGGCTATGGTTTTTCCTGTGGTCATGTATGGATGTGAGAGTTGGACTGTGAAGAAGGCTGAGCGCCGAAGAATTGATGCTTTTGAACTGTGGTATTGGAGAAGACTCTTGAGAGTCCCTTGGACTGCAAGGAGATCCAACCAGTCCATTCTAAAGGAGATCAGCCCTGGGATTTCTTTGGAAGGAATGATGCTGAAGCTGAAGCTCCAGTACTTTGGTCACCTCATGCGAAGAGTTGACTCATTGGAAAAGACTCTGATGCTGGGAGGGATTGGGGGCAGGAGGAGAAAGGGACGACCGAGGATGAGATGGCTGGATGGCATCACAGACTCAATGGACGTGAGTCTGAGTGAACTCCGGGAGTTGGTGATGGACAGGGAGGCCTGGCGTTGTATGGATGTGAGAGTTGCACTGTGAAGAAAGCTGAGTGCCGAAGAACTGATGCTTTTGAACTGTGGTGTTGGAGAAGACTCTTGAGAGTCCCTTGGACTGCAAGGAGATCCAACCAGTCCATTTTGAAGGAGATCAGCCCTGGGATTTCTTTGGAGGGAATGATGCTAAAACTGAAACTCCAGTACTTTGGCCACTTCATGCAAAGAGTTGACTCACTGGAAAAGACCCTGATGCTGGGAGGGATTGGGGGCAGGAGGAGAAGGGGACAACAGAGGATGAGATGGTTGGATGGCATCACTGACTGGATGGACATGAGTCTGAGTGAAGTCCGGGAGTTGGTGACGCACAGGGAGGCCTGGCATGCTGCGATTCTGGGGTAGCAAAGAGTCAGACACGACTGAGCGACTGAACTGACTGAGGGAGATAATGAAGGACAGGGAAGCCTGGTGTGCTGCAGTCCATGGGGTCACAAAGAGTCGGACGTGACTCAGTGACTGAAAAGCAATAACAAAGAGAACTATTAGAAGGGTTGTGTGTGTATTGAGTCGCTCAGTCCTGTCCGACTCTTAGTGATCCCATGGACTGTAGCCTACCAGGCTTCTCCATCCATGGGATTTTCTAGGCAAGAGTACTGGAGTGGGCTGCCATTTCCTTCTCCAGGGGATCTTTCCAACCCAGGGATCGAACCTGGGTCTCCCACATTGTAGACAGACACTTTACTGTCAAAATCAAGAGGCCCTCTCTAGGCTGACTGCAAGATTTTATTTCAATGCAATTGCAATGCAGGGACCAGGAAACTACTATGTGCTGTCCTTAGTCATTCAGTTGTGTCTGTCTCTTTGCGACTCCATGGACTACAGCCCAGTTAGCCAGGCTCCTCTGTCCATGGGGATTCTCCAGGCAAGAATACTGGAGTGGGTTGCTATGCCCTCCTCCAGGGAATCTTCTTAACCCAATGATCAAACCCAGGTCTCCCGGGTTGCAGGCAGATTCTTTACCATCTGAGCCACCAGGGAAGCCCAGGAAACCACTTTAGTGACCATGGAATCCAGCCAGCATCACACTACTGAGCCATATTTCTAAGTTCAAATAACAGAGAAAAGAATGGCTGCTATTTCCCTCTTGCTTTCCATATCTCCTCTGAGTACAGCTAGTTGGCAGAGCCTGTATCACACCTGGAATATGAGTGTCAATGGAGATTAGTCAATGTAGTTTTTGGATTTCCAGTCTTTTAGATATTTTGGGTGGTAATGATGCTGCACAGCTTCCCTGATGACTCAGCAGTAAGGAATCTGCCTGCAATGCAAGAGACCTGTACTTTAGTGACCATGGAATCCAGCCAGCATCACACTACTGAGCCATATTTCTAAGTTCAAATAACAGAGAAAAGAATGGCTGCTATTTCCCTCTTGCTTTCCATATCTCCTCTGAGTACAGCTAGTTGGCAGAGCCTGTATCACACCTGGAATATGAGTGTCAATGGAGATTAGTCAATGTAGTTTTTGGATTTCCAGTCTTTTAGATATTTTGGGTGGTAATGATGCTGCACAGCTTCCCTGATGACTCAGCAGTAAGGAATCTGCCTGCAATGCAAGAGACCTGGGTTCGATCCCTGGGTCAGGAAGATCCCCTGGAGAAGGGAATGGCAACCCAATCCAGTATTTTCAAAAAATCCCATGGACAGAGGAGACTGGCAGGCTGCAGTCCATGGGGTCGCAAAGAGTTGGACATGACTGAGCACAGAGCACTTCTCAACTGATACTGAAGGCCAAAAGACAGCATCTCTAATACATTCCCGAGGAGGCTTCTGAGTCAACAACTATAGAGCTCTTTGTGAAAAACAATATTTCATATCAATGATGTTGCCATGTGTCTGGGTTAAAAAGATGAAAAAAGCCCCAGATCTCAAGAGAATAAGTTCCTTTAGAGGAGTTCTTCCGTCTTCTGTCTGTGGCCCCTAGTTCCTTGGAGAATTTGTCTTATTACGTCAATCACTCCTGAAGCCTTCCTTAAACTAGGTGGACTCGTGCCAGTTGTGCCTGCTTGGGCTCAACGCTTAATCTCCCTAAGTAAAATTAATGCATGAGGAATTGGCATCCCAATGGCAGCAGTTAAGTGCTGCTTCTCCAGAGACAACTCAAAGGTTAAGATAGATTTTAAACATGGAAATGGTTCAATATGAGAAGATTTGAAAGTTTTTAGTTTGCAGTACATATAGAACACTTAAATGCTTTTATTTTTATTGGTTAGGCAGAAACAGTGGAATAAGATGAAAGTTTAAAATGTCAGTGCTATACATAAACATAGACACACACGCATATATGTATATACACATCATGCTAAACACTACGAAGTTAAGGTTGATCCTTATCTGCTTGCCTTGTATTCATTTCTGTTCAATCTGAGATTTAAACATCAGTGGAAATCTTCCAAGTAAGGGAGCTAGAACATTCTGGGCAAATCAATAAGCTCTGCAAGCCATAACCTCTTCAAGTGTAAAATAGGAAACATCACACATTCGTTAGGATTAAGTAAAGGAAGTGTTAGTCGCTTAATTGTGTCTGACACTTTGTGACCCTATGGGCTGGAGCCTGCCAGGCTACTCTGTTCACAGGATTCTCCAAACAAGAATACTGGAGCGGGTTGCCATTTCCTTCTCCAGGGGACCTTCGTGACACAGGGATCGAACCGGATCTCCTCTAGGCCTCTCAGATTTATTCACTATTATTCCCCTAATGGCAGAAAAAATACAAGGGTACCCACAGGAAATCCAAAGCTTCCTCGAAGTCTTTTGTTTCAGCATAAAATGTTGAGTGAATTCTACCTACAAATCCGTATTACATTCATTAATATCTTAGGTTTTTTTCATCAACAAAGATTGACATTCTGGATGATGTACCTGTTTTATGCTGTAGTTTCCAGTAGATTCTAGCATGTTCTCTTGAGAACCAAGGTTAAAATTGGAAGTGTTTCACCTGTAGGAAGCCCCTAATTACTCTTAGTTGAATTTTTGAAGATGTTCTCAGGTACTGAGAATCTTTTTCTTCCAGTTTCATAAGTCTACAACATAAAGATTTGACTTATGCGCATCATGAAATGATTACCACAATAAAAGAAAGGAAAATTTTTTCCCTTGCAATGAGAACTCTTTGGATTTATTCTTAACAACTTTCATATATAATGTATAGCAGTGTTAATTATATTAATTACATTGTACATTAGATCCCCAGCACTTATTTCAGATAGAGGATTTAGAATATAAACACAGAGAAGAGTAGGCAGCAATTTCTAAACTTTGAGGGTTACTGTTTATGTCTTGCTTTTACAGCTTTGCTGGAGAAGTTTTACTCCTTTGGGAATGCTGAGCTATGCTCAAGCCTTCCTTTTCCCATCCCATCCAGTTATAGATACTGAAAAATTTGACCCAATGAGGTCTTCGTTGTCTGGCCACTTAATTAGTCCAGACCAAGACTGCTTTTATGCCTTTATATTATGAGCTCAGTCAGTAAAGAGTCTCTCTGCAATGCAGGAGATCCACTTTCGATCCCTAGGTCAGGAAGATCCCCTGGAGAAGGAAATGGCAATCCACACCAGTGCTCTTGCCTGGGAAATCCCATGAACAGAGGAGCCTGACAGGGTTTGGTCCATGGCCTCACAAGAGCAATGAGCAATTAAACCTATCTACCTGTACTTACTAACTGATGGTGTCTATTTCTAAGCTCAAAAGTCTCACATATGTAGAGTATAGCCCAAGTGCCAAAAGGTATACAAACTACTCTCCCCAACACACTGCCAATCAACAGTAGGAATGAACTTGCTCTAGGTTCTCTGAATGCATTCTAGTTCCTTTTCTGTGGCAGGAGAACTTTCCTGATCATCAGACTATTCTATTGGGGTGCATCATGGGGGCACAAAAACACATTTAGTTTAGCTTGCAAACATGCTGGTCCTATTTGGCTCTCCCTGTGTTGACTAGCCAGAAACAGGGAGTTTGCGTCTTTGTCAATCTTGGATAAAACTATTCAGAAATTTCTCAGTCTCCACCTACTGTGCCTCCACATTTTTATGGCTTTGCTCATAAGGTTCACCAGACCTGCAAGAGTTCATGCTTCCTTTGTACTTGGAAAAATTCTGCTCTTCATTTGGACCAAATTCAAATGGCAAGTGTCTAAGTTTTCCATTCCTAGGGGCCTACTGTTTCACCAACCATCTCCTTTCCCGTTCCTTCCAACTAAGGTGTTCAAAGATCTGTCATCTAAGTCAGTTTTTAGCATTTATCACATCATATTGGTGGCGTTTACATGTCATCTGTCACCCATTTTGGCCTGTGGAGACTTTAGAAGGGATGGAGCCCTGTCTTAGCTATTACGGCATTCCCAGTACCTGCAAACTACGGGTGACCAAATGTTGATTGAAGGATGAATGAATCAATGGATGACCAGGATAGCAGAATAGATTATAAACAAAATCACAATCCAAAGGATTGAAATGCATCAGTACCAGCAAAATTCTTTGCTGGAGAATTTTTACACCTTCAGGAATGCTGAGGTGTGCTCAAGCCTTCCTTTTCCCATCCCATCCAGTTACAGTACTTGGACAAAGGAAAACTGAAGGTGTTTTCCTTTCTTGTGAAATATTTGTGAAAACAATATGAAGAATGGAGACAAGTCTTTACATGAAGGTACTTCATTTGCAAATGAAACCTATAGAAGGCATTTCCTTAATACCTTCAGTCTGCTTGATTAGGAGAGTTATTTCTGAACAAAACACATTGGAAAGATGACCACACTCCCCACACCCCCACTCCATGTCTGTTGTAAACTGTGTAGAAAACAACTAATCTCAAAAATATACAAGCAGCTTATGCAGCTCAACTCCAGAAAAATAAATGACCCAATCAAAAAATGGGCCAAAGAACTGAATGGACACTTCTCCAAAGAAGACATACGAATGGCTAACAAACACATGAAAAGATGCTCAACATCACTCATTATCAGAGAAATGCAAATCAAAACCACAATGAGGTACCATTTCACACCAGGCAGAATGGCTGCGATCCAAAAGTCAACAAGCAATAAATGCTGGAGAGGGTGTGGAGAAAAGGGAACCCTCTTACACTGTTGGTGGGAATGCAAATTAGTACAGCCACTATGGAGAACAGTGTGGAGATTCCTTAAAAAATTGCAAATAGAACTGCCTTATGATCCAGCGATCCCACTGCTGGGCATACACACCAAGGAAACCAGAATTGAAAGAGACACGTGTACCCCAATGTTCATTGCGGCACTGTTTATAATAGCCAGGACATGGAAGCAACCTAGATGTCCATCAGCAGATGAATGGATAAGAAAGCTGTGGTACATATACACAATGGAGTATTACTCAGCTATTAAAAAGAATACATTTGAATCAGTTCTAATGAGGTGGATGACGCTGGAGCCGATTATACAGAGTGAAGTAAGCCAGAAAGAAAAACACCAATACAGTATACTTACACATATATATGGAATTTAGAATGATGGTAATGATAAACCTGTACGCAAGACAGCAAAAGAGACACAGATGTATAGAACGGCCTTTTGGACTCTGTGGGAGAGGGAGAGGGTGGGATGGGTTGGCAGAGTGGCAGTGTAACATGTGTGATATCATAAGTGAAACGAATCGCC
The DNA here is from genome assembly GCA_006408695.1 of Aepyceros melampus. NCBI lineage: Eukaryota > Metazoa > Chordata > Mammalia > Artiodactyla > Bovidae > Aepyceros > Aepyceros melampus. Next base: position 57,419 of record SJXQ01012485.1, on the reverse strand, counting down.
AGTCCAGGTTTGATGCAGGATGCAGGATGCTTGGGACTGATGCACGGGGATAATCCAGAGAGAGGGTGTGGGGTGGGAGGGGGGAGGTGGGGGACGGGATTGGGAGTTCATGTACACTCGTGGCTGATTCATGTCGATGTGTAGCAAAACGAATACAGTATTGTAAAGCAAAACAAACTAAAAAATAAAAATTAATTAAAGAAAAAAATATTAGAGATAAATATTGTAAAAGAAAAAAAAAGAAAATAGAATCAGCATATCTGAAATTCACTAAAGTATAGCTTCAGTTTGTGAACTGGCATTGTATCTATGATGTTAATTATTTTGAAGTTTGTGGATTAATTAATGGATAACAATTACAAGAGAATGTTGCACAAGCCAATTTTTCCAGTATTAAATTTCATATTCAACAACTATCTCACAGATTATTTACATGAGTAAAAGACAGTCTTATGGAACCTCCTTTCTCAAGAAAGTGTCAAACACTTCCATTTTTAATTTAGCACTGAGATTGCAGTTTCTTTGTCTTAGTAATTATGGGCTTTCCTGCCAGGGCCCCATTTTTGCTTCTACTTTACAACATGATCATGGTTGAATAGCTTTAATCAGGCACCAATTAGTCCCAAATCTATAACTAATTTAAGTCTGGGATTTTGTTGGTTGTGCTTCCTTCTTTCAAACTGGGAGGGAAATTTAGAAAAGTTTTGAGCAAATGATCTCAATCCCCAATGAGTAGTTAGAAGAGCGATATTTCTGTAACCTGCCCAATAAATTGGTTATCATATTAAACTCATTTTTAGCAGCTTATATTCACTTAAGCCTTGCTCCAGATGGTAGCTGTCAAAATGTTTCTTATAATTAGCATCAGTAAACTTCTCCTGGGCCTTTAAAATTCATTGCAAATCACATGTTGTCTATAATCATAATAAGATTGGAAATGTTATTAATATCCTGCTCAGTATTTGCTACACCAGTTTCTGTAAAACTACATGAGTCAACAGAACCAACTTGTCTCTACTGTGCTATCTCAAAGGCTGTTAAATGGTAAATGTAACTATATCTAGATATTGTTAAAATTAAATATAAAATGGAGACTGGACATGAGAATTCCTTGAGCAGATAAAACCACTTTAGCCATGTAAGCAAAGCTAAATCTAGCTTATTTCATGAACATAAGTGAAGCTTAACTTAGGTTATTTCTTGTAAATGCCTCTGACAATCATAAAGGAAACTTAAGCCACCTTCCTAAAAATGGTACAAGATCATGACTTTTAACCAACCCCCTTGCCACTTGGAAACCTTCACTGCAATAAATCAAATCATTGTAAAAGTTAAATAACCTGCTTATTTTCACTTTATAAAATATCCTGTAACTTCATGACCCTGAGTTTCATATCAGTTTTTATTTTTGGAGGCTCCCAAGTTTGCTAACTATTCTTATACACACAATAAACTTTTACTAAATACTATTTATTGATTTGATAATTTTAATTTAGTTATTTCTGCATTTTTTACAATGAAAAAGTTGATTTGCTCATTTTCACAGAGTTTCATCTCTAAAATATAAAGACTCACTAAATCTTTGTTTAGTCAAGCACATAAACTGTTCTTATTAACATATTCTATAACACAATCATTTGGTTCACATCATAGGTCTTCCCTGTAGTTTAAATGGTAAAAAAATCTGCCTGCAATGCAGGAGACCCTGGTTTGATCCCTGGGTTGGTAAGATCCCCTGGAGAAGGGAATGGCAATCCACTCCAGTATTCTTGCCTGGAGAATCCCATGGACAGAGGAGCCTGGCAGGCTACAGTCTGTGGGATCTCAAAGAGTTGGACATGACTGAAGCGACTAACACGACACTATAATCCATAAACTAGATGTCTCAGTTGTTGAGTTAATCAGGTCTCTTTTGATTGCAAATGACAGAATCTCTATTTGAATGAATTTATGAAGAGGAAGCTGGATTGAAAGGGCACTGGGCACTTTGAAACCAAAATTCAGAGGTATACTGAATAGTCTAAGGGATAACTGGGGCTAGTGACTCATCTGAATGCTGTCTTCATTTCTTCTTTTCATGCTCTTTGGAGAAACCAGCAAGGGAGTGTGAGAAGCAAGACAGGGAAGAGGAAGCCAAACAAATATGCTACTCTACACCAATAGCGTGCAATTCCAGCTTCAGCCTGATCCTGCATGGTACTCCAGAGCATAAATTATAACTGAGCTTGCTCCACCTGGCAGCAAGGGAGCTTGGTCCCCATACACCTGCACCAATCAGTCCTTGATTAAGTTCCCAACCCCCACCCTGGGGAAATATCAACTCAGACACTTCTGGCTATACATGTCAGGGAAACAAAGCTCCATTAGCAAAAAGACAGTGACTTAAAATAATCACAGGTGTGAACCATTAAATGCCAATGCACAGAGAAGTTCCGGTAATCCAAAAGCTATTGGCCTAATAGAATCACATTGTAGACTATTAGAAACAAATGCACACAGTTAGGGAAAGAGTACACAGAAATGATTAAAGGAGGTCTCAGAGGGGTACTTCCCTGGTGGTCCAATGGCTAAGACTCATGAGCTCCCAATACAGGGGGCCAGAGTTTGATCCCCAGTCAGGGAACTAGACCCCACATGCCTCAACTGCAAAAAAACAGATTCTGCCTGTGGCAACAAAGATCAAGGATCCCATTTGCTGCAACTCAGACCGGAATCATTTGCAGCCAAATAAATAAATAAATAAATAAGGAGTCTCAGAGGGATATGGGTGGGATGCCGACAATGCCTACTACAAACACTGTTAAAATTATTTTTTCATCCTTTATCTCTGCCTGTTGGCTTTACCTTTCCCGCCATATACAAGTTTGCTCAATGAGTCAGAGAACCCAGTTGCTAATTGTTCTTAGCATTAGATTCTACAGTTTTCACTACCAAATTGGGAGCTCTGTACTCAGTGAAACCAGAAAACGCAAGAGGAAGAACTTACCCTGTCTTGGTTTGGTTTCAGGGCCACTTTTTTTTTAACCATTCAACTGTGGTTTCAAGAACAGGGTGACACAAAAACATGGTGGGCCTGCAAGAGCTACATTTGCAGGGAGGGATAAAGCAGTCTCCAAGAGAAGGCCTGTGATGTTGCTGGAAGAAAATAAATATGCTGGGAGACAAAAGGACATGTGATGACAGGTTGGGCCACAGTTATGTGCTCACTGCCTGAAGGATTGTTCAGTCCTCTACATAGACATCCTATTTCGATTATATCCTTGCTATGGCTGAGGACTGCAGGGGCCATTTTTTGGTCACAAAAATAAAAATGAAAGAAGAGATTTTAGATTGCTTTGGGGAAAAAAATCTCAAAAGGACACCCTATTAGGATAGGTATAAACATGAACTCATAGTAATATAGAATTGATATCATATGAACATGAATTCAATGTTCATTAATTTATTTTATTGGGTTACATGCCTGGAATTCCCTGTTAAATACAAAAGGGATTTCAATTGTAGGGAATATAGCTGGAGGGGAATCGGACCATTTAGACCATCTAAATTTATCTCTTAGTCTGATTTTCCTTTGTGTGGCTACAGATGCTTAATAACTGTCTAATCCAAGGAGAACACCACCACTAGTGTCTCAGAGGTGAGATACCTGCCTTTATTTCTCCAATTTAAAAAGATTTCATCTTTGCTCATTTAACATCCCTTTCAACCTATATCCCCACTTCTGTTTGTCAAGTATTTTTAGCACAATGGGCTCTGATATTAGCACAGCCTTGCATGAATATTTCAATGTGTTGAGGAACAGCATTGTTATCAAGCACCAGCAGTTGCTATTTATTGGTGATAAATGAGTTTTGTTCCATTGAGAGCAATTTCCCTGGTTTTTACTCTATTATCTAGGTAGAGATGAAGGATATCATATATCCTTATAGTGGTATTCACACAGCTATCCAGTTAATGAGGCATTGAGGAGTGGGGGTTGTGGAGAGACACACACACACAAACACACAGAGGGTGAGGGACAGAAAGAGAAAAGTAGGGTGGGGGTGGGGAGAAGGACACACATATGCACAGAGAAAGAGAGACAGACAAAGAGAGAGTTGGAGAAAGAGGGAAAGGCGGGGCTAGCAGGGGAGAGAGATGCAGAGAAGAGGAGAGAGAGAGAGAGATGCAGAGAAGGGGAGAGAGAGATGCAGAGAAGGGGAGAGAGAGAGAGAGATGCAGAGAAGGGGAGAGAGAGAGATGCAGAGAAGGGGAGAGAGAGAGAGATGCAGAGAAGGGGAGAGAGATGCAGAGAAGGGGAGAGCGCACAAAGCAGAGGCAGAACCTGAAATTACTGTGGGTCCTCCACTGTGCATCCCTCTCCAGGGTTCTGCTGTAATATCATTTGTAAGGAAATATTATCTAACATGGAAAGGCAGCGAATCATTAGCATTTGCAATGAACACGTTTCCAGGATTGTAGTTCACCATAAGATGGGTGCTTCTGATGCTGTTTGGAGTCAGTCTCCCTTGTATTGATAGCAGGGACTTAATTCAATGAGTAGATTCATGCCTACCTGTTGGCAGAGGCATCACTGTGTTTACTTCTGTCAAACATGGACTCAAGAGAACGTAGTGGGAACAGTTCATCAGCCTGGGTATTTGGAGACACTGTGGGCAGGGCAGAGAAGCATCACCTGTTGAAGCAATAAGTTTAGGGAAGATGGAGTGGTTTGAAAGTTGGCTGTGAGGAGTTGCTCCAGGACTTTAGGGCTCTTTTAAGGAATAGCACTAATTCAAATTAATTTCACAAACGTCTCTTGAGCAAATGCCATATGGCAGATCCCATGCCACAAACTAGGGATTCCAAAGCAAGTCAGAGCCCCTCCTCTCAGTAAGGTACATGCATTACTGTGGTGGAACTGAACTCATGACAGAGATAGTGAAGGACAGAGGAGCCTGGCGTGCTGCAGTCCATGAGGTCGCAAAGAGTCAGACAAGACTGAATAACTGAACAACAACATGGAGATAAAAAAGAGAATTATCTCATGTCTCCGGGTGATGAGTGTGGGCAGGACAATTTTTAGTTAAAAATATAGCAAAGATGAGGAGGTTGACTGGTCAGGATGGACTGCATGGAGACTACAAATCCAAGATCTGAGTAGCCTGGCCTGAAGGAGAGATCTTGTATGGTTATTCTAAGTTGTTGTCCTTAACACTGGTCAAGGTAACGTTTGTCCTTAGTGGTTATCATTAATGCTGGTTCATAATGGTTGTCCTAACGTTGATTAACATAATGCTTTTTCTGAATACACTGGTCAATGGTAAGTTACCTTTAATGGTGGTCAATGCAAAGCTTATCTTTATGTTATCCTAGATGCTGGCCCAAAACGGTTATCTTTAGTGGTGGTGACCAATGGTTGTCATTATGCGGTTAACAATGGTTATCCTTAATGCCTATTCTGAATGATTATAAATGCTGGTCAAGAACTATTTCTGGCTTCTTCTACTTTCTGGTCATATGATAGGTATGTACTTCCTGGCCCCCTTATGGATGAGTGGTTTCATGTGACTAGTTCAGACCGAGGCATTATGACTAGAACTGATTTGTGTCACTCTTGGACTAGAGAAGAATTTAATCACTGGAGTGAGAGCCTCCAGAGCTCTTTTCCTTTCCTTTTGGATAGTGATCATTAACAGGGGCTGTGGAAGTTGCTCCATTAGCATGATCCTAATGAGCAAAGTATGTTACAGCCCTACCTATGTAACATATATAAGGAGAAATGAACATGTTTAATTTTAAGCCACTGAAATTTGAGGGTTTTTTGTTTCTGCAGCAGAGCATAATCTCTCTCCTCTGGTCTGGGGACAGTGGCTCTCAGATCCAGTTTGCACACCAGAGTCCCCAAGAGAGCTTTCAAAAGATGTGAATATCCATGCATGAAACTGTAACTCTGTTGGAATAGAATTCATAGGTTTGGGTCCTGAATTCCATTATCTTTAAAATTAAGTTTCAATAAAACTCCTAGAGGAAAACATAGGCAAAACACTCTCTGACATAAATCATAGCAGGATCCTCTATGATCCACCTCCCATTGTGGCTGATTCTTGTCGATGTATAGCAAAATGAATACAGTATTGTAAAGCAAAACAAACTAAAAAATAAAATTTATTTTAAAAAAATTAAAAAAAAGCAGATAATAGATGTTGGGGCTGAAACTAAATTATAAATATTTCTTTGAAAATTTTCTATAGGACACTAGTGCTAAGCCATTGTACAATAACCCAGTAAGCAAAAGAACAATGGACAAGCTCTATGTGTAGTTGAATAGGTCACCCTATTCCATATCCATACATACAATTTCTTCCAAGTGTCAGACTTCCAGAGAAATTATTGAATTTTTCTTCCCATGTGATTCTAATTTGAAAAAGTAATTAACTTCATAAATAAGAGACATTTATGGAAGACAAATGCTTCCATATATAAAGCAACAATAAAGGCAAAGAAATCTTGCCAATCAATATAAATCAATGCTGTTTTAAAATATATACCAAGCAACTGACAAATAACTAATCTCAAAAATATACAAGCAACTCCTGCAGCTCAACTCCAGAAAAATAAATGACCCAATCAAAAAATGGGCCAAAGAACTAAACAGACATTTCTCCAAAGAAGACATACAGATGGCTAACAAACACATGAAAAGATGCTCAACATCACTCATTATCAGAGAAATGCAAATCAAAATCACAATGAGGTACCATTTCACACCAGTCAGAATGGCTGCGATCCAAAAGTCTACAAGCAATAAATGCTGGAAAGGGTGTGGAGGAAAGGGAACCCTCTTACACTGTTGGTGGGAATGCAAACTAGTACAGCCACTATGGAGACAGTGTGGAGATTCCTTAAAAAACTGGAAATAGAACTGCCTTATGACTCAGCAATCCCACTGCTGGGCATACACACTGAGGAAACCAGAATTGAAAAAGACACGTGTACCCCAATGTTCATCGCAGTACTGTTTATAATATCCAGGACATGGAAGCAACCTAGATGTCCATCAGCAGATGAATGGATAAGAAAGTTGTGGTACATATAGACAATGGAGTCTTAATCAGCCATTAAAAAGAATACATTTGAATCAGTTCTAAAGAGGTGGATGAAACTGGAGCCTATTATACAGTGTGAAGTAAACTAGAAAGAAAAACACCAATACAGTATACTATGCATATATATGTAATTTAGAAAGATGGTAACAATAACCCTGTATGTGAGATAGCAAAAGAGATACAGATGTATAGAACAGTCTTTTGGACTCTGTGGGAGAGGGAGAGGGTGGGATGATTTGGGAGAATGACATTGAAACATGTATAATATCATATATGAAATGGATTAGCAGTCCATGTTTGATACATGATAATGGATGCTTGGGGCTAGTACACTGGGACTGAAAGCACCCTGGATAATTTAAGTTGATCTGGAACTCTCACTCATGCTCCACTTCTAAAAGTAAAGCAGATCAAACAGCAACATAGACCAGATTTGTATCATCTCTGTGCACCTGGCATGCTATGTGTGGTATCTGTGGCTGTAGGAGTCTGAGAGCAAACCTGTGAGACTAACAAATGTTGAGCCCTTATTTGCCACAATCAATCAGCCCTAATTTTAGGCAGCAAACAAGCTAAAGTGAGCTGCAATGATGAATGCAAGTAATGCAATTGTTTCTGTTCCTTGTATCAGTATCGGCATCAACCTCAATCAACAGTCAGGACCACAGTACATATTCCATTTGCAACATTAATTTTATCATGAAACAATTGAACTAATTATCATCACAATAATGGGCTTATTTAATTATGCAAATGCTTTCTCCTGGACTTGATAAATTTAGTCGAGTTTAATTATTAGAGTGTGACCACCATTGACAAGAGTTCAAAAGAGTTCAAAAGGGACATATAAAACCAAATTTGGAAGATGCTCAAAGCATTAGAAATTCCATGCATTTTTTTGTGGAGGGAAACTTAATCTTGTTGATGGAAAGAAAAATCAATGAATTTCTTATTATAGGCAATGAAACAAACTATACAATCTCTTTATGTTGCAAATAAAAGAAATCAGAGATGTACTCTTCGGCTGTCTTAATTCCTTATGAAAACATGGATGAGTAATCCTCTGCACTTTGTTGTGACAATATTTTCTGGGGAAAGTAAATCAAATTAAAGAGAATGTAACAAGTGCAGCAATTTTATGACTTTGGAAATTCCTTTGGTATTGTTTACAACTTATTTGACTAAAATTCCAGTAGTAACTCGATGATATATCTAGAGAAAAATAATTCATTGTGACATAAAATAAATTTTCAGGAATACTACTCTTGTTAACTATAATTTTACCTAAAGAATGTAGGTATAAGCTCACTTATTTATTTTTATATCTTAGATGCTTCCTTTTATAGAGAAGCTTCTTTATAAAGCTTCTCCTTATAAACATTTTATGTTTCCTTTTATATCTGTACCTAAAAAATAGCAATTAATAAAAGTTCTTAGAGACCAATAGTGCAGGGTGATTTTGCAATATCACTGATCACTCAAACAACCCTGTGAAATAACCATTATGACTGAGAAATCATTAAACTTAATTAATAATATCTTGGTTATTTTTCTTTTTAAAAAAGTCTCATTTTTAGAGGTAGATAATGACACATTTGCAAATAAAATTAAGTACTTTTTTATAACTTACTTTATACAAGTGAGGAAACAGAGGTTCAGAGAGTTAGAACAACACTTCCAAAATTAAATATTTCAATGATATGATTTTCCATCATTTCATCTAATTTCCTATACCATATTATTTGCACATCTTCAGACAAGAGGGTTATTTACAACATTTTTCTATCTTCAGAGAGATTTTTTTTTGAAATCCCATTTTCTTTGTCAATTAACTTCTAGATTTCCATGGACTATACAAAATGACTGTATATTCAAACTTCATTTTCTGCAAAATTAATAGGTAAAAATTGAGAATCAAAGAATGAAGAGAAAGATAAAAACAACTTGAATAAAGTCTGAAGATTTCCTGGTAGTAGCTACCATGTGGTATTCTAGGAAATATTTTAAAATTTTACATACATAACTTATCAAAACTTTAAAAAGACCCTGTAGGTTGCACATAATATGTCCATTTAATAAATAAGAAAACACTATCAGAAGTTGAACAAATTGCCCAAAGTATCAGAGAGGCAGGATCAGAAGCCTAGTTTGGATTTTGTAGGACTTGCCTCCTTTATGATTCATAGTAGCATGCAGGCTGGTCCTTCATCTAGGTTGGAGTCTTCCTGGTCTCACATACATATGTTCTTCCCCACCCACACTTCATGTGAGTGACATGCTTATGTCAGGGACATTCCTGAGATCATATGGGTCTAGACTCTTCACCCCCTCTTACAATCAGTTTCCTATTTGTGAATTAGGTGAATTATTAGATTTTACATAGGGTAAACCAATGGTATGATGGAGCTTGTTCACACAAGCTCACATAAGATAACTGATACATCTTCAAGAATTTTGCAAGTCAGGTTTCAAACATAGTCATTATCAAAAAATACACTGCATCAATATAAAATGAAAAAAAATAATATTAAAATCAAAGGCAATGAGTAATCAAGAGTTACTATGTCCTATTTTTTGTACAACATTTTACTACATATATGCTCCTGAGAGGAGAGACAACTTACAGTAGACGCTGTTTCTTTATCCATTTGTATATCCATGACTGAACACAAATTAGAAAACTCTTTTGGTGAGAAGCCTTCCAGCGTCCTTCCACACAGAAACAGCATTGCTTACTATGAATGAGTTCCTTCCATTTAGAGACATATGATGTTACTTTATCAGGAAAACTGCTTGTTTGATTCTGATTTCCCTCTGATCTACAAATGGCATTACAGAAGTTTGTATTCTCTTATCAACTTCACTATCCAGATTGCTGCTGCTGCTGCTAAGTCGCTTCAGTCGTGTCCGACTGTGCGACCCCCATAGACGGCAGCCCACCAGGCTCCCTCGTCCCTGGGATTCTCCAGGCAAGAAAACTGGAGTGGGTTGCCATTTCCTTCTCCACACTATCTAGATTACTTAGCATAAAACCTGAAACATAATATGGTTAATAAATACCTGCTGAATTAAAAAGAAAAAGTCTTTATTTTTCAAAACTAAACTGGGATAATACAACCAACAGTTAGTGGGGAGTTGGCATCTTAGAACTGAAATGAGTTAGAAATTTTATAACAAAGGATATGTGTGTATCATGCTCCTTCTAAACTAAATATTTATGTTTCTTTTTTTTTTTTAATCATTCCTAATCTATTTGTTTCATCACATCCAACTTACTCATTACAAAATCCTGATGCTTGTGGGTGGATAGTACTTTCATATTGATTGAAAGAGCAAATTTTATACAAAGGACACGGCAATGTTTTCTTCACCTTATATTCTCCCTTTATGTTAAAAATAATCATCTAAACTTTAATGTTTTGCTTTTAGAAAACACTTCTCCTTGTAATTTAAGAATTTAGATATGTTTTCTTAGCAAACACAGAAGAATGTAGATTTAATTTTTGTCTGCCAATACAAGCTTTTTTTAATAAAGAAATGCCACCAATACATTTTGAAGGCAATTGTAAGCCATGCTCCAGCAGCTCTAGTCAGTAAACATAAAATGAAGGATAAGATGTTTACCTAAGCCAGACGTAAAATGCAGTATGTGGACAGAAATGACCTGTAATATTTCAGAGACGGTTGTGTATATTGCACATGAAATGCTTCCAAGCAGCCAGGATACCCAAACCCCGGCTCTGCTGCTCACCTAGGGAACTTTGGGAGCCGGGAGGCAGACACTGTTTGTCACCGTTACAGCTATTTGCTTTCTCTCCAAGACTCACTATATTAGCTCCCTAAGGAAAAGTCAGAAGGGAAAAGGCTCCAGTACATAAGATCTAGCACTTGTGAAGCTCCCAACTGCCTCCACATATACAGCTGAAAATTTGCAAAAGAAGGGAATCCATCAAGAAGATAACAGCCGTGTTATTAATAGGGTTGCACAAAGCTATGAATTGGCAGGTTATGCTGACATTTCAAAAAACCTCAATCTGACATTGCCTGGGAGAATTAAATATACGACCTCTTCCCTCTGTGGCTGCACACAATTTTAAATAATACTCAGATGAAACTCAAAACAAAATGCATCTGTGTCTTTATTAAGCATTCTTACCCTCTGGAAATGTTTACAAAATGTTTTGGTAATGAGCTGATTTTTCACTATTGCTCTTGCATGCCTGTTTTTCAAATATAGCAATCAATTTGTAGAAATTAGCTTATGTTAGAAATACAGCTCTTATCCCACTTGTCACTATTTTAAGAAATTTGTTACATAATGTAGAAATTGTATTAAATTACTGTTGTCATTACACCCCTCCCACTTCAAATGCCTGCTGACTTTCATGGCACCTTGTAATTTTCTTTGGAATTTGTATGACTCTTCTTTATTATTTTCCCCCATGAAGAGCATAAGCTTCATGAGACACATATTTATTTTGATTAATTTATTTATAAAGTGTTATCTAGAACACTATGCTGAATATGTGCTGAATAACTATTTGGGGATGCATATAAGAACACTTGAATCTTCAAAGAGATACATATTTCCAATTTCTTTCAATAGATATGTTCACAAGGAGAAAAAACAGCAGTAATCTCCAAAATAGCCTTGCTTTTTGATTCAGGAACATGGAATATGGTGATCTTGTTTCTAGATTGAAATGTGTCTAAATGTTGTTCCATCAGTTAGTATGAAAGTAAAGATCAAAGGAAATCATGTTCTCAAATTTCAGTTCAAAAAAGCAAGACTATTAAAAAGGCATTGGGTCAGAATTTTTTAAACATTTATATTGTATGCACACAAAGGATTTCAATAAACCTTGAACTTTAACTCTGTTTGAAAAGAGAAATGGCTTTCAGAGGACAGCATCATTTCCCTTTAGAGTAGAGATATGTTTTTCAGTTATCTCAGAGACATAAAATCACAGCCTTTGGCTCTGTCCTGGCTGGGAGGATGCTGGGGTCTCTGTGTGGCTCCTTAGGGAGGGATGAGGTGCCCCATAGTACACTGGCCTGAAGGAACTAAAGCAGCATCTGTATCTGTTTCTTTTAATTTTTTTCCTGTCTTGACATTCAGTCTAAAGCAACCATACTCTGTCATGGTATAAAATTGACTAAATACAATTTTCATCTTAAATGCTACTCTTTGCTATTGCTGTTATTGCCTCTAAGCTATGCCTGACTCTTCGGCTCCATGGACTCTAGCCCTCCAGGCTCCTCTATTCATGGGATTTCCCAGGCAAGAATACAGGAGTGGGTGGCCATTTTCTTCTCCAGGGAATCTTCCCAACCCAGGGATCAAATCCACCTGTCCTGCTTGGCAGGCAGATTCTTTACCATTGGTCCACCTGGGAATCCAGTCTAACTGTGTTTTCACTCAAGGATCTTTCCCGTTTGTATGTCCATACTTCTACAAATTCTCTTCTTTGGTTTTTAGGCCCTAATCTTCCAAATCGATACAACAGGTTATATTTCTATAGTTGTTTTAGTTTGTTTACATAATGAGGAGCCAGCATTTAGGTACCAGATTTAAAGCCTCATCATTCCCTTAACTAACTCTTACATCACACATCCTCTAGTGTATGTTTTGCCCCATTCACACATAACATGCTATCTCCTGACTGGGTGATCACAGGCACACCTGTCCCTCTTGAACAAAAGTCTTGCAAATAACTCCTATTCAAGTAGATAGAGGAGAAGGCAGTGGCAACCCACTCCAGTACTCTACCTGGAAAATCCCATGGACGGAGGAGCCTGGTAGGCTGCAGTTCATGGGGTCCCTAGGAGCTGGACACAACTGAGGAGAAGGAAATGGCAACCCACTCCATTGTTCTTGCCTTGAGAATCCCAGGGATGGCGGAGCCTGGTGGGTGCCATCTATGGGGTCGCACAGAGTCGTACATGACTGAAGCGACTTAGCAGCAGCAGCAGCAAGTAGATAGATCTCTGTCTAAATACTCTTCTCTCCAAGGGTATCTGTATTATCACCTGTTGTTTGGGTTTCCTTGAACATCTCAAAATGCTCATATTCTGTGCATCCATTAGATTAATTTACTTTGCAAATAATTTGAAATGACCCTGGTTGAAGCCTAACAATAGAAAGATGTAGAATATGGTAAACCTCTAAACCATTATTCAAGAATCCATGAGGAAGTATCTAATTAGTTTCAATCAGAAGCAAATATACATGAAAGGCACACAGCAGGATACCACAAACTGGGGTAAGGATTCCTATACACCTCATTATGGGATAACTTGCATTATTTCATAATCAGTCCTCTGTTTTTGCCTGAATGAAAACAAGTTTTATAAATAATTATGGAAACAATCTCTTCTCCCCACCCCCAAATTTAAATCTATCCCTAAAATATGATCATTCATGTCGATGTGTAGCAAAACGAATACAGTATTGTAAAGCAAAACAAACTAAAAAAATAAAAATTAAAAAAAACCTGAAAGATAAAATCAGAAAAACAAGAATAATAAAATGGGAGGCTAAAAGAAAATTTTAAAAATTATGAAATATAACTAATATATAGTGTATTATATAAAACATATTTTTAGAATTTTAACTCTAGTTGAGTGAACCATGCAAGTTTTATAATAGTTTCAAAGGAGAAGTCAAAATGAGGCATAGAGAAGGAAGACGAACAAATGGGAAAGTGAGAGTAAAGAATATATATTTATATGTAGACTAAAAACTGCATTTTCTGGAGAGGAACAGAATGTTTGGAGGAGGAGGCCAAAATCCTGGATGGGTGAGTTAACAGGACTTCCAAAGGATAGGATTGATTCATAAGTCCATAGGCAAGAGTATTTTGCATTATTGTAAGTTACCTGAAACTTACAACATTATAAAATAGCTCAAAGGTAATGAAAAGCAACCTGAAAATTGTGTTATTAGAAAATGTGTGCATAATTTTCCATTGGAGTCAGCTAGTAATCATTTTAGTTTATTTCAAGCTTCCTTACAGAACTAAGGATATCACAATTTAATAAACACAATTCAGAAATCAAAGAATTTCACAGCTCTAATTGAAACTACACTGAATGATGCCCCTGCTAATTGCTTAACCCTGCACTGATTATGTTGGAACTAGGATGGGGGAGCCTGATGGGCTTCCATCTATGGGGTCACACAGAGTCGGACACGACTGAAGTGACTTAGCAGCAGCAGCAGCAGCAGCAGCAGCTTCAGCTTCTCCAAATTTGAACAAAGACTTTGAACAAAGTGCTTGAAAACCTCATAGCAAAATGCATGACAATATTGCAAACACAACTAGGTGAATATGTAAGTGTACAAAATTATTATGCATCAAAAAGAAGGTGGAGACATATATAATGCATTGCTTTCCTCACTTTTGTTTTGAGGAGTGGGGACTAGGGCTCATAGTCCAAAATAAGATGCACCCTAGGCTTACCTGCCTGCTCAGTTACTACATCATATCTCGCTTTTTTGACCCCATGGCCTGTAGCCCGCCAGGCTCCTCTGTCCATGGGATTTCCCAGACAGTAATATTGGACTCCGTTGATTTTTCCTTCTCCAGGGATCTTGCTGACCCAGGGATCAAACTCTTGTCTCCTGTGGCCTCTGCACTGATAGATAGGCTTCTTTACCACCGAGCCACCTGGGAAACCCAAGGCTCACCTGCAGTTACCCATAAAACTAGGGGTCTGGGATGTGGAACTTTCTGGGGATGCTTTATAGACAGGCTTTCCCTTCTTGGTGGGGCCCAGTCAGAGCACATACTTTTTCCTGTTCTCACTGCAGACCCACCTCTACATTACGAATCTCTGCCACAACCCGCCATCATTAGTATTGAAATGATATTGTCACCCTGTTACTAGTATTTTTTAGTAGAATGAGTGTATCCAAAAAAGTGGTAGAGGTGAAGCTATTTGCAAAGCATAAATAAGACACAGACATAGAGAACAAATGTTCAGGCATCAAAGAGGACAGTGGGATGGGATGAACTGGAAGATTGGGATTGATGTGCATATACCACCATGTATAAAATGGGTGGCTAGTGAGAACCTATTGCAGAGCACAGGGAACTCTACTCAATGATCTGTGGTCAGTTAGATGGAAAGGGAATCCAAACAAGAAGGGAAATATGTACAGCAAAAACTAACATAATATTGTAAAGCAACTATACTCTAATAAAAACTTTAAAAAAAGTGAATTTTGAGAATCATGGTATAAGAAAACATTCCATTAAAACCAGAAATAGACATAAAAGAATACCTATCATCATTAGTTATCCACTGACAGCACTTTTAGTATGTTATAACAATGTAAAAGCAATAAGCACAATAAATTGTCCAAACTCATCAATAAATCAAAGATTTAAATCAAAGTATGATGTCATCATACCTGGAGAACGAAAGGCAACTCACTCCAGTACTCTTGCCTAGAAAATCCCATGGACAGAGGAGCCTATAATCCATTGGATTGCAGATAGTTGGACAAGACTCAGTGACTTCACTTTATGATGTCATCATTTGTGTATAAAATTAGCAGAGATTCTTGTTTGTTTATATGTATATATTTCATATTATTTTAATGAAACTATATAGTGTTTAAAATGGTAATTTTCAGATATAATTAGTGAATTATGCTGATCCACTTCTGTGGATTTTCTTCTTAAAAATATATTTTGCCTTTATCTTTTAATATCCTTTCAGAAATATCTAAGGGTATTTGATCAGTGATTATAAAATATGAACATATAAGAATATCCATTACAATATCATTTATAACTATTAAAAAACAGAAACTATCTTATGCCCCCAAAGATTTCATTAGATGAAAAAGCTAATGGAAATCATGTGTTTAAAAAATATTAAACTTATGAGAAATATTCATGATATTGTGTCAAGAATAAAAAAATCAGCTCCACCATGTGATTCTAACATACAACACTGAGAAAAAGCTGAGCCTGAAATTTCTGAATCCCACTTTGCACATGGACTACCATTGGATACTCCAGAAGAGGTGAGCTGTCCACAGTTTCCTGAGAGCTGTGTGGTTTGCAGGTCAGCTCTGGATAGATACTTGACTTGTTAATGCCATGGTTATATATGTCTTTGAGTTTCTTTATTAAAATAACTAATGAGAACCTACTGTATAGCACAGGGAATTCTATACAATGCTCTGGGGTGACCTAAATATATTCTCCAGGCCAGAATACTGGGGTGGTTAGCCTTTCCCTTCTCCAGGGGATCTTCCCAACCCAGGGATCAAACTCATGTCTCCTGCATTGCAGGTGGATTCTTTACCAGCTGGGCCTTTACCAGCTGGGCCACCAGGAAAGCCCAAGAATACTGGAGTGGGTAGCCTATCCTTTCTCCAGGGGATCTTCCTGACCTAGGAATCAACCAGGGTCTTCTACATTGAAGGTGAATTATTTTACCAGCTGAGCTGCCGAGGAAGCCCTAAACGGGAAAAAAAGTTCATTGCTCTGTAGAAGAAACTAACATATGATAAAACAATTATATTCCAATAAAAATAATTTAAAACATAAAAACTAAACTACAAATTGTTCTTTAAAACAAACAAGCAAACAAACAAAAAACCTTGGTTCCTGGTGCACAAAGACAGGCCTCTATTGTCTTGTCCAAACTCTGACTGATGATATCAGGATTGCCAAGGTAATGATACTCAAGTTTGGACATTCAAGAGAAGAACACACACACACAAAGTTTCTCTTGCATTCTTTAGGTATCCATTTGTTTATTACAAATAACCTTGATATATTTCAGGGCATATTTAAACTTTTCTAGGCATAATTTTTCAACATTATCTGTATTTAGTTCAGAATTTCTTTTAATTCAAACATTCTTTCCATTCTAATTTCAACCACCTCCTAAATTGGATATTTTAAATGATTCTGTTCATTTATGCCAATTCTCTATCCTTTATATTTTATTCCCTTTGCTTTCTCAGGATAGGTAAATACTACAGTATGGGGAGCACTTTGTCCTCATGGAAAAGCAGGAACAAAGAGATCTCTACTAGCTTTTTATTTTCCTTGTTGGCATTGATTGGCCATCTTGGTGAGACGCTTGTTTGTAAGTATTTGGAGAAATATCCACTTTCCTACATTGTGGATGACAGCATGTGGAAAATATTTTGCAAGTAACTTGATAATATTTTTAAATGATAAATACATATATCCTTTGTCTCATCAATTCCAATTCCAGAGTTTATCCTATGGTTATACAGCACTGGCAAAATGTCATATGAATGAAAATGTCTCATTCATCTTTTTTGTGTGTGTGATCAGAACTTTGCATGCATTGTTCATTTATTTTAAAAATATCTATCAAGAATCCATTATGTAATGGATACTGGTACCTGCTAGGTACAGAGAACATAACAGAGAAGACAATTCTCTGCCTTCATGGAGCTGACATTTTTTTTTTCTTTATTCAAATTTTCCATTTTTTATTTTACTTTTGTAAATATAAGTTTATTTATTTTAATGGAGGTTATAGAAAGATTTAGAAACATTCTAAAGGTACATTATAAAAAAGTAAAGGCCAGGCATAAAGTAGCTCTGGGAATGTAATAAGTAGCATGCAGTGAGGGTTGCGTCTGGGAAGGGGCATTGTGAGAGGAGTTACACAGTCATGGAGGAGAACTTCAGTGTAGAACCTTTCTATCTTTTAATTTTGAACTATGCAAATGTATTTCCCTGCCAAACAATAAATAATTAAATTATATATAGTTAAAAATAAAATGTCTCGCCAATGTCTCCCTCATAGCAGGCCTTGTGATCACAAAAAAAATGAAAGAAATAGAGAAAGAAAGAAACTTGATTCCTGACATGCTTGTCCTCAATCACAGTTCCCTAAGCAGTTTTTCAAGATAAAAGAAACTGGAACTTCCATATTGTCCAGCATCTGGCTTTTAGGAAGCTAACTGATCTAGTTCATGGTTTTGAAAGCTTTTTCTGTAAAGGTCCAAAAGGCAAATATTTAGGCTTTAAAGGCTATAAGGTTCCTTTCACAACTACTCATTTTGGCCAGTGCAGCACTACAGCTGCAAGAGATGAGGTATAAGGTTGTGGTTGTGTACCAGTGATTCATTTATTTGTTTTTCCTTACAGAAGGCCAGATTTTCC
The DNA here is from genome assembly GCA_006408695.1 of Aepyceros melampus. Lineage (NCBI taxonomy): Eukaryota > Metazoa > Chordata > Mammalia > Artiodactyla > Bovidae > Aepyceros > Aepyceros melampus. The sequence continues at coordinate 39,163 of SJXQ01012485.1, read as the reverse complement.
CCACAGGATTGCCAACCCCTGAAGTTTCAACTGAAAAGAGTGAACAATCTAAAAGTTGAGAATTGTGTTTTATTTGGTGGACAAAATTGGGGACTTGAGCTTGGGATGCAATTCTTTCAGAGAGATGGTTTCAAAGAGATAAGGGAAGAGCCAGGATATATAAAGAGCTTTTGCAGTGAAGACCAGTTTCAAAGAATTACTATCAATTAAAGAAAAAAAGATATCTCAAATTAATGAATTTAGCACCTTTCTATGTATAAGACCAGGAGAAGGAAATGGCAACTACTCCAGTATTCTTGCCGGGGAAATCCCATGGACAGAGGAGCCTGCCAGGTTATAGTCCACTGGGTCACAAACGAATCAGAACAATTGACTTAACAAACAACAATGTATAGGCAAATGCAGGTTCTGTACTTATTGAAATCATTCTTTTGATTTCTATCTTAACTGGTTACAATTTAGGAAGGTCTCTAAGCCAACAGTCTAGTTTTTAGCATTATTATCTTGTATAACTTTATAATTTGAATATTAGAAGATAAACATTAACTCTTAACATTTGAATTCATGCATCAATAATTCTAAACTCTCCTGAAGGAAATGGATGCTTCAAAGAAGGGTAAATAAATATGAGGAAAAGCAAAATAGAATAGCTCATTTATCCATTTTGAACTGTAATCTGTCTTTTTTATTTAAGAGCTGTATTAAGATAAAATTTACATACCATAAATTCACTTATTTTTCAGTATTCAAATCAATTATGCTTAGTACATTTATGTAAAATCAATTTTAGAATGTTTTAATCACCTCAAAAAGCCTGGGTACCCATTGATAACCACTTTCTATAGCCAACTGCACCTCAAACAACCACTAATATGCTCTTTCTCTGTAGTTTTGACTCATCTGGACATCATTTTGTATAAATGGATTGCACAATACATGACCTTGTTTTTCTGACTTCCTTTACTTACCACAATGCTTCTGAGGAGCATCCATATCTTGTGCAAAAGGGTTAGTCGCTCAGTCATTCCTGACTCTTCGTGACCCTCATGGATTGTAGCCTGCCAGGCTTCTTTGTCCATGGAATACTCAAGGCAAGAATATTAGAGTGCCATCTCTTTCTCCAGGGGATCTTCTCCACCCTGCATGGATGGGGATTGAACCTACGTTTTAGGCAGATTCTTTACCATCTGAGCCACCGGGGAAGCCCCATATTTTGTATACATCAGCATTTTATTCCTTTTTATTACTGAATGCTACTCCATTGTTTGGATATACCAATTATTCTTGTCCATTTCTCTATAGATTCCTAGGTGGCTAAGTGGTAAAGAACCATGTGCAAAGGTTCGGTCCCTGGGTCGAGAAGATCCCCACGGAGAAGAAAATGTCAATCCATTCCAGTACTCTTGCCTGGGAAATCCCAAGGATGGAGGAGCCAAGCAGGCTATAGTTCATGGGGTCCCAGAGGCAGACATGACTTAGTGATTGAGTATCATGCAAAGATATTTGAATTGTTTCCATCTTTTGACTACTATATAGTAATATGCTGATATTATAACCATTCACTTACAAATAATTGTGAAATGTGTATTTTCATTTTTCTTGAGTGAAAGCCTAGGGGTGGAATTGGTAGGTCATGAAGTAAATTTATATGTAAATGTTCAAATTTTCCAGGCAATGTGTGAGGGTTCAAATTTCTCCACGTTCTTATCAACAATTATTATTACTTATGTCCAAGCTACTGATAGTGTGAAGTGTCTCCTTGAAGTTGTAATTTGCAATTTCTTAAGAATTAATGTTGTAGAACTTATTTTCTTATGTGTTTTGACATAGTAACAATTATACATATTTAAATGTATATTAAAAAATTAGAGGCTATAGTAGTGGTTTTCTCTGGACAGTAAAGTATGTGTCATTATTATTTATTTCTATTTGAAAATTAAAAATACATAAAATAAAAAAAAAGGTTATAATTAAAGACATTCCAGTAATGCTTTTCCATACCACAGTTACAAATTTAAAGTTGTGAGCTACTATTTTCACAATGACCTTCTAGAATCAGCTACTTCAATACTGGAAACTGATGTTTGCAGTGTGTTCTCTCAGGACACCCATTAAAAACAGCCTTAGATTTTTTTCCCAACTCTTAATTTCTCAATTGACTTTGACTATATATACTTCAACTATTTATGAGTCAGGCTGTATGCCCTAGTTCTGGTAGTAATCCCAGGTGTTTGATTCTTTCCCAAAGTCTATATACAAAATATTATCAATATTGGTACTGGTAGTAATGATCTTTTATAGACTTATGATCAATTAGTTTCACTTATGACTCTTTATTTTGAAACAAAGTTTGCAGGTGAATTGGGTTCTTTATTTCTGATCAGTTTACCTCAATCTTTCAGTATATTTATCTTTGAAAATGTTAGTCACTCAGTCATATCCCACTCTTTTCAGCTCCATGGACTGTAGCCTGCCAGGCTCCTCTTTCCATGGAATTCTTTAGGCAAGAATAATGAAATGGAAAGCTATTCTCTTCACCAGGGTGTCTTCCTGACGCAGGAATCCAAACCCAGGTCTCCTGCATTGCAGGTGACTTTACCATCTGAGCCACCAGGGAAACCCATATTTCTGTTTGGGGGCAAACTAAGTTGCTTCAGTTTTGTTAGACTTTTTGCAATCCTATGGACTGTAGCCCACCAGGCTTCTCTGTCTGTGGGATTTCCCAGACAAGAATACTGGAGTGGGTTACCATTTCAAGTAATTTAGAAGCCAACATAGAAATATAAAGCAGCAGGAAGTACAGTCATGAAAAGAGGGAACTAGAAACCATTCTTGACAATCTACCATCCCACACAGGTCCTGCAGTGACCACTCTTCCTAAGCATCCAATCTGCTGGATCTGCTGAAGGGTCAGTTGCTGGGCTCACACCCAGGCCCGGGCATCAGCCCCTGAATGCCCAGGATGCCAACACCTTATCAGCTGGGGTGTGAAAAGCAGTGAAGTTTGCCCTGAACTCTTTCAGGCAAACCAAGTGCCTTTTCACATATACCGAACCCTCAAGGGCTCATGTATGATCAGCGTGGCTTCCCATTGTCCAAGCTATAGTGTTAATCCTCTGGAACAGCCCAACTGTCAGGGCAAAGGGAACAGCCAGGGGTCATGTCTGAGTTCCAGCCAAACTACTTTGAGTTCAGCCCACGGACTGCTGCAGTCTGTTCCCATTTTCCATCCAGATGGTATTGATGATGAGCAGAATAGTGACATCCATCCACCTGGACAGACTGCCTCAAGTATATCTATCCACATAACAGACATCAGCAGCTGATGTGGGAGTCTTACCTCTGGCAGAGATGAGTGGATACAAAGTTTTCTCAACTCATATTCTGATGGAGAGGGAAGTTCTTACAGTTAGATCCTCTTTCTCTATGTGGGAATCCATTGTCTATGCCTCCTCACAGAGCTTGGACCAGAATCCTTGGGGCACTCTGTCCTATCATCTCAGTCACAGTGGTCGACCCATACACTTCAGAGTCACAGACACTTGAGTGGCTCAGCCTGGGAGGTATCCAGAGCTTTTATCTGCTTCAGCAGCACTGTGTTTCTCAAAAGTGACTTGCTGCACTGATACCCAGTCCCACAAGGCACCTTTCTTTAACTGGAGGTACATGAGATGGGCACACTGTGCTTGGTGGGGAATAAAAGTACCTGAACCCAAGACCCTACAAAGCCTCATACCTGTCACCTTCTTAGAGGACAGATAGGCTTGTCTCTTATCAATCACATAGCTTCTGGGACAAAGATCATCTTACCAACCAAATGACTCCCAAACTTTACTGCTGAACCTGCACCTTGAATTTTTGGTGTGTTAACATCCCATCCTCTCCCTGACAGATGTTCCTCCATCAAAGTCTGCAGAGTTTCCTACCCGAGGCAAGTCTTCATTGTTAGCATTATGTCATCAGTGTAATGGGCCCACTTTACTGATGGAAGGAGAACAATCTCAGGCTACCATCCATGACATGTGGTGGGGCTGTTTAGGTGTCTTTGTGGAAGCATCAGAAAGGTCCTTTGTGTCTCTCCAGTCCCCAAGGGTGGGCTGGAAAAAACATTTGCTAAATGCAAGGCATCATGATGCCCTCCTAGGATCATGAGTAAGATACCTAAGAAGGGACAATGTGGGACACAGTGTCTGCATGGAGCACTACCTTGTTCTTGGTATCCACAGCACCTTCCATGAACCAGCTGGCCTTTTTTCAGATCAAACTGGGCTTTAATGGCTATGATACCTACTCATGTAGTTCTTAGATGGTGTCTCCTATCTCCTCCTGACCCCCAGCAGCTTACATCATTTAACAGTTACCATTGTTAGAAGGGGTGGTGACTAACAATCTCCAGCTGTAATTTCTCCTTCTTTCTGGTTTGACCACCCTAAGTTGGAGGCAGTTTACTGGTAGACGTTGCAGAGTTTGGCCTCATATCATAACCATCTACCCTCAATAATGCAGAGGGCTCCAGAACACTTCTGAGGGTATCTGTGTATTAGAGCATGCTAATGTCAGAGCCATCACTTTTGGCTTATTTCTAGAGAACTAATGAGCAAGCATGGGGCCTCCTATCACCTCCCAGTAGCCCTCATTGGGAGGCAACCTTGGCCTCTAAACTATACCTGGGATGAGAGACACTTACCTCTAATAACACTCTACCCCTGAGGCCTCTGTTGCAGGTAGCAGGGCATCAAGGATGGTAGGGCAGATGAGGCAGGTTTGACCTCTCGTTCACATTTTAGAATTTCCACAGGTCAACAAACACAGTGTTGAGTTATCAATCTATCTATTCAGGTGGGTCCCTGTAGCAAAGAGGTCAGACAACACATTGGACTGTGTATAGCCAATAGGAATAGCCATTCCCAGGACTTGTCAGTTTCCCCTAAATGAGCAGTGGACTACCCACCATCATAAATGCCCGTGATGACTACACTTAGCATGGATATCAGCATCTCACACCAGGTGCTACACGAGGACTAGAACATCTTAACTTTCATCTCTTGAATTTGTTCTGATTAAGACCTTAAAAGACAGGTGTGTAGATGCTATGTTTCATCCTCAACTCCTTTTGGATTTACCTTATTTCCTCTATAGATACCCAGGGTACCACTTGCCCAAGGTGCTTCCCTTCATTGGGCCAAACCTCCTTGCAGGATGGAATAACTCCGACTGTAAGAGACTGAAAGCCTCAGTTTCCTCCAGCACCATGCAGGTGTTGCTGGAGGGCAGGTGTGCAGTGATGCTGCTTGTCGCCTCTGCCTGCCTCCTGCCTGGGCAGATACTTGCCATAGCCCCCTCGACTCCCGCTCCACCACCGCCCACTACTAAAAACATTTGGGTGCCTTCCCTGGCCTTTTGTGGAAACTTGGAAACTGTATCAATAAACTGAGTGGGACTATGTGAATGATTTCTTATATATCTTCATATGAAAGTTCCCTGAGTGGAGGGTTGCTCTGCTGGCTGGGTTGCTGTAGCTGTGCTTGGCCTTCCTTTCTAATAGGGGTGGGCTGACATCCGGTGTTTTATACAATTCCTCATTAATACAACATCCTCCTCTTTACTCGCATCACTTTGCCAGGGGTTCTACCCCTAAGTATCTCAATAAGACTCTGTCACATGTTCAGTCAGTGTAGTTGTTCAGTCATGTCTGACTTTTTGAAAGCCCATGTATGCCAGGCTTACCTGTAAATTACCAACTCCCAGAGCCCACTCAACCTCATATCCATAAAGTTGGTGATGCCATCCAACCATCTCATTCTCTCTTATCCCCTTCTCCTCCTGCTTTCAATCTTTCTCAGCATCAGGGTTGTTTCCAATGAGTTCATATTAGGTGGTCAAAGTATTGGACCTTCAGAATCAGTCCTTCCAATGAATATTCAGGACTGATTTCCTTTAGGATGGACTGGTTTGATCTCCTGGCAGTCCAAAAAAACCCTCAAGAACTTCTCTAACACCACAGTTCAAAAACATCAGTTCTTCACCACTTAGTCCAAGTCTCACATCCATACATAACTACTGGAAAAACAATAGCTTTGAATAGAGAGGCCTTTCTTGTCAAAGTAATGTCTCTGCTTGTTAATATACTGTCTAGGTTGGTCATAGCTTTTCTTCCAGGGAGCAAGCATCTTTTAATTTTATGGCTACAGTCACCATCTGCAGTGATTTTGGAGTCCTCCCAAAAATAAAGTCTGTCACTGTTTCCATTGTTCCACATCTATTTGCCATGAAGTGATGGGACCAGATGCCATGATCTTAGTTTTCTGAATGTTTAGATTTGTCAGCTTTTTCACTCTCCTCTTTCAAGAGGCTCTTCTTCACTTTCTGCCATAAGTGTGGTGTCATCTGCATATCTGAGGTTATTGATATTTCTCCCAGCAATTTGGATTTCACCTTGTGCTTTATCCAGCTTGGCATCTCACATGATGTACTCTGCATGTAAGCTAAACAAGCAGGGTTGACAATATACAGCTTTGATGAACTCCTTTCCCAGTTTTGAACCAAGTCTGTTGTTCCACGTGAGGTTCTAACTGTTGCTTCTTGATTAGCATACAGATTTTTCAGGAGGCAGGTCAGGTGGCCTGGCATTTCCATCTCTTTTAGAATTTTCCACAGTTTGTTGTGATCCATACAGGCAAAGGCTTTAGCATAATCAGTGAAGCAGTAGATGTTTTTTTTTCTGGAATTCTCTTGTTTTTTTCTATGATCCAACGGCTATTGGCAATTTGAGCTCTGGTTCCTCTGCCTTTTCTAAACCAAGCTTCTACATCTGGAAATTCTCATTTCATGCATTGTTGAAGCCTTGCTTGGAGAATTTTGAGCATTACTTTGCTAGCATGTGAAATGAGTGCAATCGTGTGGTAGTTTGAACATTCTTTGGCACTGCCTTTCTTTTGGATTGGAATGAAGATGGACCTTTTCCAGTCCCGTGGGCACTGCTGAGTTTTCCAAATTTGCTGGCATATTGGTGTAGCACTTTCACAGCATCACCTCTTAGTATTTGAAATAGATCAACTGGAATTTTATCACTTCCACTAGCTTTGACCGTAGTGATGTTTCCTAAGGCCCACTTGACTTCACAATCCAGGATACCTAGCTCTAGGTTGAATGATCACACCATCGTGGTTATCTGGGTGATTAAGGTCTTTTTCACATAGTTCTTCTGTGTATTCTTGCCACTTCTTAATGTCTTCTGTTTCTGTTAGGTCCATACCAATTTGTGCTATATTGTGCCCATCTTTGCATACAATATTCCCTTGGTATCTCTAACTTTCTCTAAGAGATCTCTAGTCATTCTCATTCTATTGTTTTCCTCTGTTTGTTTTCATTCTTCACTTAGGAAGCCTTTCTTATCGCTCCTTGCTCTTCTTTGAAACTCTGTGTTTAGATGGGCACATCTTTCCTTTTCTCCTTGCCTTTTGCTTCCCTTCTTTTTCTCAGCTCTTTGCGTGGCCTCCTCAGACAAATATTTTGCCTTTTTGCATTTCTTTTTAGCTATCATACAATGTCACAAATCTCCATCTATAGTTATTCAGGCACTCTATCAAATCTAACCCTTTGAATCTATTTGTCACTTCCACTGCATAAACATAAGGAATTTTATTTAGGTCATATTTGATAGTCTAGTGGTTTTCCCTACTTTCTTCATTTTAAATCTGAATTTTGCAAGAAGAAATCCATAATCTGAGCCACAATAATCTCCCAGTCTTGTTTTTGCTGACTGTATAGAGCTTTTCCATCTTCAGCCACAAAAAATATAACCAATTTGATTTTGATTCCCTGGTGGCTCAGACGGCAAAGTATCTGTCTATCAATGCAGGAGACCTGGGTTCCATCCCTGGGTCAGGAAGATTCCCTGGAGAAGGAAATGACAACCCACTCTAGTACTCTTGCCTAGAAAATACCATGGATGGGGGAGCCTGGTGCTGGCTACTGTCTATGGGGTCGCAAAGAGTTGGACATGACTAAGCAATTTCACATTTCAATTTGTTTTGGTATTGAGCATGTGTTGATATCCCTGTATAGAGTGGTCTCTTGTGTTGTTGGAAGAAGGTGTTATCTATAAATAGTGCATTCTCTTGGCAAACCTTTGTTAGCCTTTTCCCAGCCTCATTTTGTACTCCAAGGGCAAACTTGCCTGCTACTCCAGGTATCTTTTGACTTCCTACATTTGAATTCCAGTCCCCTATGATGAAAAGGACACCTTTGTTTGGTGTTAGTTCTAGAAGGTCTTGTAGGTCTTCATAGAACTGTTCGACTGCAGCTTCTTTGGCATTAGTGGTTGGGGCATAGATTTGGATTACTGTGATATTGAATGCTTTGCCTTGGAAACAAACAGAGATCATTCTGTCATTTTTGAGATTGCATCCAAGTACTGCATTTCAGACTCTTTTGTTGACCATGATGGCTACTCCATTTTTTCTAAGGGATTCTTGCCCACAATAGTAGGTATTGGTCATTTGAGTTAAATTCCCCCATTTCAATCCATTTTATTTCACTGACTCCTAAAATCTTGATGTTGACTCTTCCCATCTCCTCTTTGACTACTTCCAATTTACCTTGATTCATAGATCTACGATTCAGATTTGTATACAATATTGTTGTTTACAGCATTGGACTTTGCTTACATCACCAGTCACATCCACAACTGGGTGTTGTTTTGCTTTGGCTTCATCCCTTCCTTCTTTCTGGAGTTATTTTTCCATTCCCTCCAGTAGTACTTACCAATCTGGGGAGTTCATCTTTCAGTGTCATGTCATTTTGCCTTTTCATACTGTTCATGGGGTTCTCAAGGCAAGAATACTGAAGTGGTTTGCCATTCCCTTCTCCACTGGACCACGTTTTGTCAGAACTGTCTGACAGAACCCATCCATCTTGGGTGGCCCTAAATGGCATGGATCATAGTTTCATTGAGTTAGACAAGGCTGTGATCTATGTGATCAGTTTTAGTTTCCTGTGATTGTGGTTTTCATTCTGTCTGCCTTCTGATGGATAAGGATTAAAGGGTTGTGAAGCTTCCTGATGGGAGGGACTGGCTTTGGGGGAAACAGGGTCTTGTTCTGTCACAGGTGCTCAGATCTTAGTCTGTGGTGGTTTGCAACACCTCATTCTGTGAAACAACAGGCTAAAATCTCTAATTAATGATCATGTACTCCATGTCCTGGCTAGCTCCACAATTGCTTCTTGAAAACTTGGGGAGCTTCCCAGATTTAATTAGAAACCAGCCCACTTACAAGGAGGGCAAGGAGAGAACAATAAGGTAGACCACCCGAGGGAACTCACACAGGACCTTGTGGTAGATCTCTGTTCTGCAGACAAGAATCCTAAGACTGTATATGAAGGACTTAACTGGGTCAGCAATGAACACAATTCAGAGGGTCTTACCTTTATATAACTATCTCAAGATTGTGTGCTTGGGGTAGCTTGTGGGAACAGGAAGGGCAAGCTGAGTTGCATCCCAAAAACAGGTGAAGAGTTGGGAAGCTTCTGATAATCTGGAGCCAGCTCTTGGTTCAACCAGAAGTTAGCCTTCTTTGAGACATCTCCCAATAAGCATTGTCCATTTTGGTACAACTTCCCAGGCCTTGAATCTCTTGGGCCTTCATCTTGTTGATGAAGAGGCACAGATGAGAAGATGCCCAGATAAACTAGATTTGGTCTCAAAATGGCATTAAACATCTCAGCAAATGATTATTGGAAAGAATATTCAATCTAACCTACAAAATTGACTGAATTTTAATTGAATTTCTTGAAGTTTAATAATTTAATTTTTATTTTTATTGTAGCATAGTTGATTTACAATGTTGTGTTAGTTTTAGATGTACAGCAAAGTGATTTAGTTATATATGTGTGTGTGTGTGTGTGTGTGTGTGTGTGTATATATATACACTTTTTTCAAATTATTTTCCCATTTATGTTATTACATAATACTTAGCAGAGTTCCTGGAGAAGGCACTGGCATCCCACTCCAGTACTCTTGCCTGGAAAATCCTATGGACGGAGGAGCCTGGTAGGCTGCAGTCCATAGGGTCTCAAGAGTCGAACACGATTGAGCGACTTCACTTTCACTTTTCACTTTTATGCATTGGAGAAGGAAATGGCAACCCACTCCAGTGTTCTTTCCAGGAGAATCCCAGGGACGGGGGAGCCTGGTGGGCTGCCATCTATGGGGTCACACAGAGTCGGACACGACTGAAGCGACTTAGCAGCAGCAGCAGCAGCAGCAGAGTTCCCTGTATTATACAGTATGTCCTTGATTGTCTACATTATATATAGTAGTGTGTATATGTTATGTTCCAAACTCCTAATTTATCCCTCTTCCTTATCTTTCCTCTCTGGTAACCATAAGTTTATTCTCTATGTCTCTTGGTTCTGTCTGTTTTGTAAAGCAGTTCATTTTCATCATCTTTTTAGATTCCACATATAAGTAATACCATATTATATTTGTCTTTCACTGAATGAAATAACGTCATTTGCAGCAACATGGATGGACGTAGAGATTATAGTCCTCATAGCTAACTTGGTATTCCCTGTACTCTATTGGGATTCAGTTACTTGCACAACACAAACAGCTTCTGATTAGCACTAAAGGGTGCTGTGGATTTCCATCCCATTTTCTGTGTGGCTTTGTATTTTTCTTTTTCCCCCTTAGGATAAAAGGTCTGTTATCTACTTTTTATTATTATTATTCTCTACATCTCCACAATATTAGTGACCTGTATATATATTTTGCTTTTAATCCTCTACTTCTTTTTGGCTTATCTCTTGAAAGAAAAATCCATATTCTACCTCTGACTAGAGTTGATTTTGTTTGAGGAATTCAGACAATTCTTTTTAAATTCTCTTTATTAAACATGTTCTTACAGGATTATTGGTATGAGTAGATGTTGCTGGGAAACCAGTCTTTTCAAGATTCCTGCAGTCCAGGCCCACAAAAGCAGCCTAAGCAATGATAGAAAGGTAACTTTCTGCATAAAAGGGACTGCATAAAAGTTTATTCTTTTTTTCTCATTCTGCCTCACAAGCTTCCCTCTGTGCCTAAATAAACAATGTGTCGTCACTTAAAATCCTTTCTTACTTGAGGACATAATATAGCCCTCAGATAGAGGTATTTTCATTGGAGCTGCCTTATTTCTTCTACCCCAGGGACATAGGAATGATAGCTACCTATATTTATTGATAAGTATTTAAAATGGAGAAAACTCTGTAACTACATATATTTCTTACTATATGGACATTGAATGATGACTGGCTGAAAGCTCTTATTCACCTTTGCAGTTCATCATTAGAACAGTGTGAATTGAATATTAGGCTGGCTTTATGGATGAGGGACGGAGAAGGCAATGGCACCCCACTCCAGTACTCTTACCTGGAAAATCCCATGTATGGAGGAGCCTGGTAGGCTGCAGTCCATGGGGTCTCTAAGAGTCGGACACGACTGAGCGACTTCACTTTCACTTTTCACTTTCATGCACTGGAGAAGGAAATGGCAACACACTCTAGTGTTCTTGCCTGGAGAATCCCAGGGACAGGGGTGCCTTGTGGGCTCTGTCACACAGAGTCGGACGCGACTGAAGTGACTTAGCAGTAGCACCAGCATGGATGAGGAACAGGAGAAGTAATTTACGAAGCCCAAATCTGTTTGATTAATCATTATATAGGGCTGCATGTTCTCTGAGATTCACCATTCTTTCATTTTTCCCTCTCCTATCTTTCTCTCTCCACTCTCCAAACACATACACACACACACACATCCCACACACAATGTTGTGGGTTCCTCTGCATTTTGTCTCTGCATGAATGCTTCATAAGAACATCAAGCTCAATAAAAGAGGCACAAGGATCTTTTATTCTACCCATTTCCAATTGTGCCTACCCAGTCAGCCCATGTGCCTTCAGCAGGTACAGACCATATAATGCATGCAAATAAGAATAAACATACAATTTATCATTAAAATCAGGGGACTGGGATTGAAAGGAGCACAAACTGATGGGGTATATGCCAGGTAAACTGAGATAGTCAACTATGGAAAGGTCCAACTCATATCTATAAATTTGTTATTTGTAACAACAGTATTTGCTCATCCATCAGCTAGTTATTCATATGATGCAGTATTTTCTTCTTTTCCATTTCTTTCCTTTCCAGGTCATTTATTCCCATTAATTCCTACTTATCCTAAAAGTTTGTTTATTCCCCTAAATTATCCACAGCAAAACTTTCTCATGTCCTTGATGTGCTGACACAGAAAAGTGTACTTGCTGATATAATAATACTTGTCAAACTGTATTGGATCCTCTTTCTTCGCATTGTCTTCCTAGTGAACTCTAATTTCCTTGGTGTCTCAGTGACTACTTTGTTCCTGATTCATAGCAAAATACTAGGGTCAGTTCAGTTCAGTCACTCACTCTTGTCTGACTCTTTGTGACCCCATGGACTTCAGCATGCCAGGCTTTCCTGTCCATCACCAACTTCTGGAGTTTAGTCAAACTCATGTCCACTAAGTCAGTGATGCCATACAACCATCTCATACTCTGCTGTCCCCTTCTCCTCCCACCTTCAATCTTTCCCAGAATCAGGGACTTTTCAAATGAGTCAGTTCTTCACATAGGTGGCCAAAGTACTGGAGTTTCAGTTTCAGCATCAGTCCTTCCAATGAATATTCAGGATTGACTTCCTTTTGGATGGACTGGTTGGATCTCTTTGCAGTCCAAGGGACTCTCAAGAGTCTTCTCTAACACCACAGTTCAAAAGTATCAGTTCTTCGACGCTCAGCTTTCTTTATGGTACAACTCTCACATCCATACTTGACTACTGGCAAAACATAGCTTTGGCTAGACAGATCTTTCTCGGGAACATAATGTCTCTGCTTTTTAATATGCCATCTAGGTTCGTCATAGCTTTTCTTCCAAGGAGCAAGCGTCTTTTAATTTCATGGCTACACTCACCATCTGCAGTGGTTTTGGAATCCCCCAAAATAAAGTCTGTCACTGTTTCCACTGTTTCCCCATCTATTTGCCATGAAGCGATGGGACTGGATGCCATGATATCAATTTTCTGAATGTTGAGGTTGTTTTTTTTTTTTTTTTTACTTTACAATATGGTATTGGTTTTGCCATACATCAACATGAATCTGCCATGGGTGTACATAAGTTCCCACTCCTGAGTTTTAAGCCAACTTTTTCACTCTCTTCTTCAGTTTCATCAAGAGGCTCTTTAGTTCTTCTTTGCTTTCTGAATAAGGGTGGTGCCATCTGCATATCTGAGGTCATTGATATTTCTCCTGGCAATCTTGAATCCAGCTTGTGCTTCATTCATTCATAGCTTTTCTTCCAAGGAGCAAGCGTCTTTTAATTTCATGGCTACACTCACCATCTGCAGTGGTTTTGGAATCCCCCAAAATAAAGTCTGTCACTGTTTCCACTGTTTCCCCATCTATTTGCCATGAAGCGATGGGACTGGATGCCATGATATCAATTTTCTGAATGTTGAGGTTGTTTTTTTTTTTTTTTTTACTTTACAATATGGTATTGGTTTTGCCATACATCAACATGAATCTGCCATGGGTGTACATAAGTTCCCACTCCTGAGTTTTAAGCCAACTTTTTCACTCTCTTCTTCAGTTTCATCAAGAGGCTCTTTAGTTCTTCTTTGCTTTCTGAATAAGGGTGGTGCCATCTGCATATCTGAGGCATTGATATTTCTCCTGGCAATCTTGAATCCAGCTTGTGCTTCATTCAACTCAGAATTTCACATGGTATACTGTGCATATAAGTTAACTAAGAGACTCTCAAAAAAGTCCTTTAGGAAAGCTAAATGAATGTGATACTGACAGCAATAAGGGAAATACAATTGCTGAGATACTTAAACTCCTTTTCTACCTAAATTTAAATTTCTTTACAGGGATTAAGACAATCCAGTCCTTAGCTAGCTGTGGTGAATCCCATCCATGGTAATGGATTATTCTCTTACTCTTTTCACTTTCCTTCACATTTAACAACATAACTTACCAAGTGGGGCTGCATTCACACTGAAACAAAAGTAAAGATGTATTGAATGTGCATACCCAAAGCACTATACAAATGTGATAATAATTTTGAAAATTATATCCTAACTCAAAAATGTAAACCATGGAAAACCTTTTAGAATATCTTTCTCCTCTAAGATATTTTTTTAAAACTCTCTTTTGAAAATACTCTGTTTCCCAATGGAATATTTTGCAAAACTGCTCAGGTCATATAAAACAGGAAAAGACAGAGGTTGTCCCAGGCAGGTTGCTCCTAAGGACAGATGATGATTTAGTGTAACAAGGTGCAGTGAACTGGATCCTGAAGGAGAAAAGACATTGATGAAAATGCTGAAGGAATCCAAAGGAAGTCTGAGCTAAGTTTTCAATTTTGCATGAAAGTTACTTCTTTAATTTTGAACATATTCCACTCTTTTTTAAAGATATTAGCATTAGGGGAGCTGAGTAAAGGTAAGTGGAAATTCTTCTATAAATATAAAATTATTTGCAATAAAAAGTTAAAGAAATTGGATCTTTTGCTTCAAAGATATGAACCTCTTTTTGTTGTTCAGTCACTAAGTCATGTCTGACTCTTTATGACCTCATGGATTACAGCATGTCAGACTTCTCTGTCCTTCACTATCTTCTGGAGTTTGTTCAAATTTGTCTCCATTGAGTCTGTGGTATCATCCAACTATCTCATCCTCTTCGCCCCTTCTCCTTTTGCCTTCAATCTTTCCAAGCATTAAGGACTTCTCCAGTGAGTTGGCTCTTTGCATCAAGTGGCCAAATTACTAGAGATTCAGCTTCAGCAAAATTCTTTCAAAGAATGTTCATAGTTGATTTCCTTTAGGATTGACTGATTTGATCTTTTTGTAGTCCATGGAACTCTAAAGAGTCTTCTCTAGTACCGTAATTCAAAAGCTTCTTTATAATCCAGCTCTCTTGCCCAGCGGATCTCATGGACAGAGGAAACTGGCAAGCTATTTTCCAGATGGTCACAAGAGTTGGACATGACTGAAGCAACTTAGCATGTACACCCTTACATGACTACTAGAAAAACCATAGTCCTGATGTGTAGAACCCTTGCTGGCAAACTGACTTCTCAGCTTTTTAATACACTGTCCAGGTTTTCCATAGCTTTTCTTCTAAGGAGCAAGCATCTTCTAATTTCATGGCTGCAGTCACCAACTCCATTGATTTTGGAGCCTAAGGAAATAAAATCTGCTACTGTTTCCATTTTTTCCCTCATCTATTTGCCATGAAGTGATGGGACTTGATACCATGATCTTATTTTTTTTTTTTAATGTTGAGTTTCAAGTCAGTTTTTTCAGTCTCCTTTTTTGCCCTCATTGAGAAGCTCTTTAGTTCCTCTTCACTTTCTGCCATTAAAGTAGTGTCATCTGTATATCTGAGGTTGTTGATAATTTTCTTGGCAATGTTGACCTCAGCTTTGATTCATCCAGCCTGGCATTTCTAATGATGTACTCTGCATGTAAGTTAAATAACCAGGGTGACAATATACAACTTTGTCATACTAATTTTGAAGCAGTCAGTTCCATGTCCAGTTCTGTTACTTATTGACCTGCATACAGATCTCTCAGGAGACAGGTAAAGTGGTCTGGTACTCCCATCTCTTTAAGAGTTTTCCACTGTTTGTTGTGATCCACACAGACAAAATCTTCCCTGTAGACATTGAAGTAGAAGTAGATATTTTTCTGGAATCTCATCTTTCTCCATAACTCAACAAATGTCAGCAATTTGATTTCCCATTCCTCTGCTTTTCTAAATTGAGATTGTTCATCTGAAAATTCTTGGTACACATATTGCTGAAACCTAACTTGAAGAGCTTTGAGCATAACCTTACTAACATGTGAAATGAGTCCAATTGTATAGTAGTTTGGGTATTCATTAGCATTGCTTTCTTTGGGACTGGAATGAAAATTGAGTTTTTCCAGTCCTGTGACCACTGCTGTTTCTCCTGGCAATCTTGATTCCAGCTTATGCTTCACCCAACCTGCCATTTCACATGATGTACTCTGTATATAAATTAAATAAGCAGGGTGACAGTATACAGTTTTAATGTACTCCCTTCCCAATTTTTAACCAGTCTATTTTTCCATGTCTGGTTCTAACTGTTGACTCTTGAATTGCATACAGGTTTTTCAGGAAGCAGGTAAGGTGGTCTGGTATTCCCATCTCATCTTTTGGGTGGTCAGAAAATGGTGTTTGCTATGACCAATGTGTTTTCTTGACAAAACTCTGCTAGCCTTTGCCCTGCTTCAGTTTGTACTCCAAGGCCAAACTTGCATATTACTCCAGGTAGCTCTTGGCTTCCTACTTTTGCATTTCAATCCACAATGATTAAAAGGACATTCTTTTTTTTTTTTTTTCCTCCCATAGAAGTGGTGTCATCTTCATAGAGCTAATCAAGTTCAGCTTCTTAGGCATCAGTGGTTGGGTCATAGACTTGGACTGTTGTGATGCTGAATGACTTGACTTAGAAATAAACTGAAATCATTTGTTGTTTTTGAGGGTGCACCCACGTACTGCATTTTGGACTCTTTTGATGACTCTGAAGGGTACTCCACTTCTTCCAAAGGACTCATGCTCACAGTAGTAGTTGTAATGGTTATCTGAATTGAATTCATCCATTTCAATCCATTTTAGTTTACTGCTTTCTGATATGTCAATGTTTAATCCTGCTGTATACTGCTTGACTGCATTCAATTTACATTGATTCATTGGCCTATATTCCAGGTTCCTATGTAATCTTGTTCTTTACTGCATTGGACTTTTACCACCAGACGCATCCACAACTGAGCATCATTTCCACTTTGGCCCAGCTGCTTTATTCTTTCTGGAACTATTAATTATTTTCCTCTACATTTTCCCACTAGCATATTGGACACCTTCCAACCTGGGGGGCTTATTTCCCATGTCATATGGTTTCACCTTTTCATACTGTCCATAGGCCAAATTGTAGGGCTGGAAAGTAAACAAACCACAGTGGACTAGGAAAGACACATTGGACAAGCCCCCAGAGGCTTGTTTCAGGAGGGTGTGATTAGCATCAGAATCTACTTGAGAAGAAGAGTCAAAGTGATGAGAGGTCACTGACAAGAAGGCAAAAGGATGGAAATGTTATAGCAGAACTTTTGGGAGAATCTGGACTCAGAACCTCAAGATCAAGCTATCAGAACTGACATAAGAACTATAACTTAAGAACAGAGTTTTTGGAGCAATTCCCCTAGATAAGGTTTGTTTACATCAATGTCCCTGGGAGAGGTGTGAAGTTCTGATTCAGGAGGACACAGGGATCCTCCTTGATGGCATAGCTATCTGACTTTCCCCACAGAGTATTCTTTCCTTATTCCTTTCCTATGCATTTTATTATTTGATCATCTGAGGCATATCTCTGTTTCAAGGACACTTAAACTTTGATCCTATGTGAATTTAGAGAAAACAAAATGCAAAGAGAAATGAACTTCACTGTTGAGCTCTCTGGGGCTGATACTTTTAGGTTGGACCTCTCTCTATCTTCCCTCGTATTTATCAATTAATGTTTCTACAGAGCTACTGCTGAGAACACACGAATAAGGAGACAGAAACTAAGGAGATGAAAGGCAATAGTCTATAAAAAACTATTAAATTAATTTAAATTGTACCTTGGAAAATATTGTATTCCAAAATTTTACTATAATTCTTTACATATTCTTTTTCAAAAGTTTAATTAAAATATCTAAATTATTATAGCATAAGATAGTGAGTCACGATGTGAGTTATTATTATAATTATTATTTTCCAAAATCAAGAAATGTTGAGGGCTATAATTGCTTAAGTGATTTTTATTACTTTTGTTACTCAATATAATAATTTCACAATCTCTTAGAGAAATGTCACTTGTTTAACTAAAAACATCACATTTTAAGTGCATGTGAAAGAAGCTATTTTTTATATGAAAAATATTACAAATTTTTAAAGTATAATAATGATATTTTTTAGAACTTCTGTTTTCTAGACAGTTGTAACAGTGGAATATAAAATTTTGCCACAACACAGATATTTTTCTCCTCTCTGAACAAAAGAAAAAAATGATGACCAGAAAACTGTTTATGAAACTGTATATTGTCACCCTGCTTATTTAACTTTTATGCGGAGTACATCATGAGAAACACTGGACTGGAAGAAACACAAGCTGGAATCAAGATTGCTGGGAGAATTATCAATAACCTCACATATGCAGATGACACCACCCTTATGGCAGAAAGTGAAGAGGAGCTAAAAATCCTCTTGATGAAAGTGAAAGAGGAGAGTGAAAAAGCTGGCTTAAAGCTCAACATTCAGAAAACGAAGATCATGGCATCCGGTCACATCATTCCATGGGAATTAGATGGAGAAACAGTGGAAACAGTGTCAGACTTTATTTTTGGGGCTCCAAAATCACTGCAGACGGTGACTGAAGCCATGAAATTAAAAGACGCTTAATGATGCTAAAGCTGAAGCTCCAGTACTGTGGCGACCTCATGCGAAGAGTTGACTCATTGGAAAAGACTCTGATGCTGGGAGGGATTGGGGGCAGGAGGAGAAGGGGATGAGGATGAGATGGCTGGATGGCATCACAGACTCGATGGATCTGAGTCTGAGTGAACTCCGGGAGTTGGTGATGGACAGGGAGGCCTGGCGTGCTGTGATTCATGGGGTCGCAAAGAGTTGGACACGACTGAGCAGCTGAACTGAACTGAACTGTAATAGTGCTAACTCCCAATGAAATAGCTCTTGAAAGCACTGAGCAGAACGGCAAACATATAGTAAGCATTCAAAAATATTTAATCATAATGTTTATGATTTCCTATACTGACATGTCAAAAAATTTCTTATAAAGATATAGATACATACGCTTTTCTCTTTTTCTCTCCTTCCCTCTCTCTTTCTCTCTCATTAATCTAACCAAACAAGTATTCTTAACAGTTAACTACCAAAAAAGGGAACTTAGAATGACCAAACTTGCATTGCCAAAAAACAAGATTAAAATAGAAAATGTATTTTCATCTCTGATATGAAGAGAGCTTGACAACTGTCCCTCTGACCTTAATATAAGCAGAAACCTAGATTAATTGTAAAATCAGTGACTTTCTTGAATCTGTCAGAGAACTGAGCTTGCAGTGCAAACTGGCATTGCTAAAACTAAATAGACAGAATGAATCACCCTGGATCTGCTCACCTTGGAGCAGAAACTGTAGATATTATAAGCAAAAAAATTAACTTACTTCAAAAGTAAATGTGATGAATTCCTGGAGGCTGAGTGTGAACTAGACTAGCTTAAGAGTTTTAAGCATCTATGACCACAATCTTAAGATCCACATAATTTTTCAGTCTTTCCCCCTAGGAACCCTATTTGTTTCTCACAATGAAGATCTGGGAAAACAAACAAACAAACAAACAAATAACCTTGACACAGAGAGGAAAAGAGAGTTCAGTTCAGTTCAGTCGCGCAGTCGTGTCCGACTCTTTGTGACCCCATGAATCGCAGCACGCCAGGCCTCCCTGTCCATCACCAACTCCCGGAGCTCACTCAGACTCACGTCCATTGAGTCTGTGATGCCATCCAGCCATCTCATCCTCGGTCGTCCCTTTCTCCTCCTGCCCCCAATCCCTCCCAGCATCAGGGTCTTTTCCAATGAGTCAACTCTTCGCATAAGGTGCCCAAAGTACTGGAGCTTCAGTTTTAGCATCATTCCTTCCAAAGAAATCCCAGGGTTGATCTCCTTCAGAATGGACTGGTTGTGTCCATTGAGTCTGTGATGCCATCCAGCCATCTCATCCTCGGTCGTCCCTTTCTCCTCCTGCCCCCAATCCCTCCCAGCATCAGGGTCTTTTCCAATGAGTCAACTCTTCGCATAAGGTGCCCAAAGTACTGGAGCTTCAGTTTTAGCATCATTCCTTCCAAAGAAATCCCAGGGTTGATCTCCTTCAGAATGGACTGGTTGGATCTCCTTGCAGTCCAAGGGACTCTCAAGAGTCTTCTCCAACACCACAGTTCAAAAGCATCAATTCTTCTGCGCTC
This sequence comes from Aepyceros melampus, assembly GCA_006408695.1. Lineage (NCBI taxonomy): Eukaryota > Metazoa > Chordata > Mammalia > Artiodactyla > Bovidae > Aepyceros > Aepyceros melampus. Next base: position 19,051 of record SJXQ01012485.1, on the reverse strand, counting down.
AGCCTTCTTCACAGTCCAACTCTCACATCCATACATGACCACAGGAAAACCATAGCCTTGACTAGACGGACCTTAATCGGCAAAGTAATGTCTCTGCTTTGTGAAACTCTCCCAGATCTTTCTTAAAAGAAACAAAAAAATACTTTGAAAGAAGATAATATAAAAACTTCATCTGATCCTGGATACCAGGAGAAGGATTTCCACCTGACTCACCCTCCCTTGCTTATCTTTCTCTCCTTAAGGATAAATCCAAAGACAAAAGACACAGAATCAGGGGAGAGGATTTCAAGGAAATACATTGGAACTGTTGTAGGCAAAGAATAGAGTAAGGGCCAGGGAACAGGTACAATGTCAAATCCTTAGAGGAAACACATAGGTGAGGGCCACAACCCAACATACAGGTCCACTAAGCTGAAACTCAATCAGAAGATGTAGAACACTTACTTCAGTCTCTGACACTCGAACACTACACTACAAAGCCTTCCAGTGGACTTCAGTTAAAGGAGCTGTAAGACACAGAACTCATCAGAGTAGCACACAAACAGAAGTCCCAAAGTTAAAAGGAGAGACAAAAATAAAAATACTGCAGAAATTTTAAGCTCAATGTTTAGTAAGATTAATATAAATCTTTAACTAAAGACCTATTTATTTCAATGTGTGCTATGCTATATGCTTAGTTGTTCAGTCATGTCTGATTCTTTGCAATCCCATGGACTGTATCCCATCAGACTCCTCTGTCCATGGGTATTCTCCAATCAAGAATACTGGAGTGGGTTGCCATGCCCTTCTCCAGGGAATCTTCTCAACCCAGGGATCGAACCCATGTCTCCCACATTGCAGGTGGATTCTTTACCATCTGAGCCACCAGGGAAACTCAAGAATACTGAAATGGATAACCTATCCCTTCTCCAGGGGATCTTCCTGACCCAGGAGTTGAACCAGGGTCTCTTGCATTGCAAGGGGGTTCTTTATCAGCTTAGCTATCAGGGAAGCCCATTTACTTCAATATATGTATATATGGCTTTCAAATAAAATTTACAAGACAAATCAAAAGACAAGAAAAGACAAGTTTAAAGATGCAAAGCTGTTATCCAAGCCAGAATCAGATATGACACAATATTGGAAGTATCCAACAACAGAGATTTTAAAGTAGCTAATTAATACAGGCTTTAAGAGAAAATGTAGGCAACATGCAAGACCAAATGGTTAATATCAGCCGAGAGATGGAAACTGAAAATAAAAGACAAAATTGAATTATTTTTTAATGTATGTTATCTACAAGAAAGATACTTTAAATATATTTATAAACATTTTTCATTTTAAATAACTTTAAAGTTAAAGATAAAGATGTGAAGAAATATATAATTTGAAAATACTGTTAAAATCATACTGGAATAGTTATATTAATCTGAAGAAGACTTCAAAGCAAAGTATATTATTAGTGACTTAAAGAAGATAAAAGAGAGACATAAAAAGACAAAAGGATTATTTCTTCAAGAAGATGTAACAATCCTAAATGTGTAAGAATCTGACAACAGAGGACCAAAATACATGAGGCAAAAGCTGATAGAACTGAAAAGGGGAAATAGACAAATCCACAATTATGGTTAAGAGATTTCATCACTTCTCTGTTAGTAATTGATAGTTCAAGTAGGCAGAAAATCAGTATGCAAATAGGTGACTTGAATAGCACTATCAAGCAATTTGATCTCATTGATAATTACAGAATAATTCATTAATAAAAATATTAGCAGAATTTACATTCTTCTAAAAAACATGGAACATTTACCAATAATGACATCTGAGCATAATACACACTTTAATAAGTTTAAAGGAATAGAAATTATGAAATGTTGTACTCAGATTATTGTGATCCATCATATTAATGGGCTGAAAAAGGAAAAACAAATGATTACATTGTAAGATGCAGAGAAAACATTAAACATTTATTGTTGATAAAACTGACCAAAATACTCTGCATAGAAGCCAATTCTCTTAAACTAATAAAGATTACATACAGAAATATCTACAGTTAATACTACCCTTAATAAGGATAGACTGAATATATTCATATAAAGTTCAAAAATTAGCAACATGGGAATTCCCTGGCTGTCCTGTGGTTAGGACTTAGAGCTTTCACTGCTGTGGATTCAGATTTGATGCCTGGTAGGGAAGATCCCACAAGCCACAGAGCTCAGCCAAATATGAAAAAGATAAGCAGTAAGTTCTCTCTTACCACTTCTATTCAACATCAACTGGAAGTCATATTTAATAAAATAAGATAAGAAAAATAAGGCATATAAATTCAAAGAAAGTAAGCCTATCTTTATTTACAGATGACATGATTGTCTATGTAAAGAAGCTCAAAGAATCTAGGAATATTAGTAAGTGTGTATAAGTTCACTGAATACAAGGTTATTATACAAAGTCCATTATTTTATGTTCTAGCAAATAATAATTGGAATATGAAATTTAAAGAAAACAATAATTTAAAACTATATCAAAGAATAAAGTTCTTGGGCATAAATCTAACTTGAACAAATCTGTATGCAGAAAGAAATAAAGATTTAAGTAAATGGAGAGATTTCCTGCATTCATATATTGAGAGACTAAATATTGTAAGGATATCAAATCTTCTTGACACTATTTACAGATTCAGTACATTCTCAATCAAAATTTCAGCATACTTTTGAAAACAGGTATCAAAGAAACATTTGAAAATTTACACAAGAAAGGATGTAGAAGAACCAACATAGTATTTAAAAAGAACAAAATTGGAAGACTCACACTGCTTAATTTTGAGGCATAATACGAAACTAGAATAACCAAGACAATTTTACTGGTGAATTATACATGTCTACCAGTCTAGACATGTAGATTAACAAAACAGAACAAAGAGGCCAGAAATAGTTCCACACAAATACAGTCAACTGGTTGTTGATTACGATCAATTGAGAAAGAGAAATATTTTCAGTAAAAGATGCTGGAACAATTAGACATCTACATGCAAAAAATTCAACCTAGATCTTATACCTTTCAAAATAATTAAATGAAAATGGATTATAAACTTAAAATATTCTAAAAAATATTGGAGAACATTTGAGTAACCTGGGTATTGGAATACATTTTTAGCTACAACATTAAATGTACAGCCTATGAAAGAAAAAATTGAAAAGTTAGACTTTATTCCAAACTTTGCCCGGTGAAGACACTTGGAAAAATATTTGCAAACCATGTATTAGATAAAGAACTTTTATCAAGAATACACGAATATCTCAAAAAACTTAATAAGGAGACTATAATTTTAACAAATGGGCCACAGATCTCAACAAATATTTCACCATAGAAGATAAACAAACAAACAAACAAAAAACAAAGAAAAAGAAAAAAATCCAAGCTCATATACCCAGATATTGATAGTTACTAGAGGTTGGGGAATAGGATGTGGGCAAATAGAGTGAAGATCAAAAGGTACCAACCTCCACCTGCAATTTAGTTATGGGGATGTAATGTACAACCATAGTTGTGATAAAAATACTGTATTGCATATTTGAAAGCTGCTAAGTTCTTATGAAATTAAAAGATGCTTACTCCTTGAAAGAAAAGTTATGACCCACCTAGATAACATATTCAAAAGCAGAGACATTATTTTGCCAACGAAGGTCTGTCTAGTCAAGGCTATGGTTTTTCCTGTGGTCATGTATGGATGTGAGAGTTGGACTGTGAGGAAAGCTGAGCACCGAAGAATTGATGCTTTTGAACTGTGATGTTGGAGAAGACTCTTGAGAGTCCCTTGGACTGCAAGGAGATCCAACCAGTCCATTCTGAAGGAGATCAGCCCTGGGATTTCTTTGGAAGGAATGATGCTAAAGCTGAAACTCCAGTACTTTGGCCACCTCATGTGAAGAGTTGACTCATTGGAAAAGACCCTGATGCTGGGAGGGATTGGGGGCAGGAGAAGAAGGAGACGACAGAGGATGAGATGGCCGGATGGCATCACTGACTCGGTGGACATGAGTCTGAGTGAACTCCAGGAGTTGGTGATGGATAGGGAGGCCTGGCGTGCTGCGATTCATGGGGTTGCAGAGAGTCAGACACGACTGACCGACTGAACTGAACTTAAAGAAAAATAGTAAGACCCTGATGCTGGGAGGGATTGGGGGCAGGAGAAGAAGGAGATGACAGAGGATGAGATGGCTGGATAGCATCACTGACTCGGTGGACATGAGTCTGAGTGAACTCCAGGAGTTGGTGATGGATAGGGAGGCCTGGCGTGCTGTGATTCATGGGGTTTCAGAGAGTCAGACACGACTGACCGACTGAACTGAACTGAAAGAAAAATAACTTTTAACTACACAAGGTAATGTGTTAAATAAATTTATTGTGGTGATCATTTTGCTGTACAAATGAATATCAAATCATGTAATCTGCCTGAAACTAGTGTAAAGTTATGAGTCTATACTTCAATAAAAGTTTAATTTTTAAATAGTAGATAGATGATGAGCATATGAAAAGATGCCCAATATTTAGCATTAGAGAAATCTAGATTAAAATAACAATATAACAGTATACATCCACTAGAATGACTGGAATTCAAAAATTTGAAAATACCAATTGCTGACAAGGATGTGAAAAAATTGGAATACTCATTCATTGCTGTTGGGAATGCAAAATGGTATACTCACTTCGGAAGACAGTTTGGCAGATTTTTAGAAACCTAACCCACTCCAGTGTTCTTGCCTGGAGAATCCCAGGGACAGGGGAGCCTAGTGGGCTGCCGTCTATGGGGTCACACAGTCGGACACGACTGAAGTGACTTAGCAGCAGCAGCAACAAAATCTTACAATAAAACCCAGCAATCATAATAGCTATTTATACAATGTATTTGAAATATCATATCCACATGAAAAACTTCAAACAAATATTTATAGCAGCTTTACCCATAATTAAGCACTTCCCTAGTGACTAAGATGGTAAAGAATCTGCCTGCAGTGCAGGAGACCTGGGTTCAATCCCTGTATTGGGAAGACCCCTCAGAGAAGGGAATGACTACCCACTCCAGTATTCTTGCCTTCAGAATTCTGTGGACAGAGGAGCCTGGTGGACTACAATCCATAGTGTCACAAAGAGTCAGAAATAACGTGAGCAACTAAAGCACATCCACGTTACTCATAATTGCCCCCCCCAGAGGAAGCAGCCAATATATCCTTTATCAGGTGAATGGACAAAAAACTGTGATACAAACATATACTTAGTGCGAAAAAGGAATGAACTATCAATCCAAACAATGACATGGATGAATATTGCTAAATGAAAGAAACTAGTGTAAAAATGTTAATACTGTACTATTCAATGTATATGCTATTCTGGAAAAGGTAAAACTGTGTAGGAGGAAAAATGATCAGTGAGTTCTGGGAGTTTGCAGAAGATGTAGTTTTGAAGGGTTGAAACACTGTTTTTTGGACTGATTTTTTTTTTAAGGACTGTGAAACAATTCGCATGATTCTATGCCAGTAGACATATGTTGTACATTTGTTAAACCCCATAAGACTTTAAAACACAAAGATCTTAATGTATGCCAATTAAACTGACAACTGCAAATTAAAAATAAATTAGCACATCAGAAAATGTCATGATGAAATGCAGACTGTGACAAAATAACCTTTTACAATTGTATGGCATCACCTCATTGATGACGCAGGGAAAAATAAAGGCTAACTTAAGTGAATGGAAATCCATGGAGTCTATGCAACACTGAAGACAACAGGAACTGTGCACAGGCACTGTCATCTAGTTGTCAGTTATTTCTTACACCATATGAGATGACAATTCTGGAACCACTGTAGCTGTATTCTGGGACAAAATAAATCAGCAAATAATTGCAGGTGGTAGGAGCCAGGATTTCTCACTGCTATAAGTGAGCGGTGAATGCTAGGGTCAGCCATGTAATACTGGATTAGAGCTGGTGATATTACTCTGAACTTATGTTTAGTATAATATATATACAGATGGATAAATATAGAAATAGTTATATATATATATATATATATATATATCTGTAATATAATTTCACATATAATTCCAAAATCTGTGGCTAAGAGACCCTGGAAGCAACAACACCCAAGTAGCAGTGAACATATCCAATGCCCAGATCTTGGTTTCTAATACCATTCTCCAATAAAAGAAATTAGAGCTCCTTGGACAAATGACTGAGTCTAGTACTGGAACAGGAAATATACAAGATGATCCTGGATATAATGTCAAAAATAAGAAAGTGTTCCAAAGAAGGAACAAGCTACTGAAGTATGTCAAAGTGATGAAGAAGCTGACTGAACAAACTCCAGTGGTCAAAGCTGAAATAAATAATATAGCATCATATTGGGGGGGAGGTGTGTGTGTGCTTGCATGCTGAGTCACATCTGACTCTTTGAAGCTCCATGGACAGTAGCCCACCAATCTCCTCTGCCCATGGAATTTACCAGGCAAGAATACCAGAGTGCGGTGCCATTTCCTACTCCAGGGATCTTCCCAACCCAGGGATTGAACCCATGTCTCTTGTGTTTCCTGCATTGTCAGGCAAATTCTTTTATTCTAGTGCCACTTGGGAAGTCCTGTATTGGATTATAACCCTAAATATAAAAGAGGTATCCTGAATTCCATGCCAATGAAATGATTGAAACTATAAATGGGAGAGTAATAGATTTCTCACTCAAAATAATCCCAAATAATTTATGTTAGTATTGTCTCGCCAGGAGGTGGAATATAACTCTTCACCCCTACATATGAGCTGTGAACATCAACCTCCTTCCTAAGAATACAGTACAGAAATTTGCAGAGAACAGCTTCACAGTGGTGACAATCTCTCTGTCAACTGATGATGTTTAGCCTCAATTATAATAACAAAAATGTTATCCTTCATATAGTATGAAAAGAACAGCACCGTCCCCCATCCCAAATCTGATAACTCATGTTTAATTATAAGAAAATACTAGACAAATCTCAGATAAAGGTCATTCTTCATATACCTGAATAGCATTCTATTAAACACTCAAGGTAATCCAAAGCAAGAAGTCAGAAAAACTGTCGTAAAGGAGAGGATACTGGAAGACATGGTGATGAAATGTAATATGGTATCCTGGATGAGATCATGAAACAGAAACAAACAAAAAAAAAAGGTAAACACTAAGGAAACCTGAATAATGTATGAACTTAGGAAGTAATGCATTAATGTTGGTTCATTAATTATGTGATTTGTATCATACTAGTGTAAGATGTTCAGAGAAGGCAATGGCACCCCACTCCAGTACTCTTGCCTGGAAAATCCCATAGATGGGAGAGCCTGGTGAGCTGCAGTTCATGGGGTCGCTGAGAGTTGGACACGACTCAGTGACTTCACTTTCACTTTTCAGTTTCATGCATTGGAGAAGGAAAAGGCAACCCACTCTAGTGTTCTTGACTGGAGAATCCCAGGGACAGGGGAGCCTGGTGGGCTGCCCTCTATGGAGTCGCACAGAGTCGGCCATGACTGAAGCGACTTAGCACAGCAGCAGCAGCAGTGTAAGATGTTAACATGTGAAAAGTATATGTGAACTCTATGAACTACTTCAGTAACTTTTCTGTGAATCTAAAATTAACCTAAAATAAAGGTTACATTTTCAAATAAACTAAGAGATAAATGATACCACATTTGAAACAAAGCTATCTGGGTTAAGTTTGTCTCAAATATATAGAGACACAAATAATGCACAGCCTTTGATCCCAAAATTCCCTTTCTGAAATTAACTTAAATTAGTTATAATAATTATAAAGGCATCATTTTATGATGTCTCCATTGAGATCTTTACTGGAATAAAGCCTGGGAAACAAATAAACCCTCTTTTATTTAATAATAAATACTGAGAGTTTCTGGGACTTTTCTCTCTTCAGAATAGAAGCATCATTACCACTCCAAGTTAATTATTGTTTCCCATTGTTTTTCTTTCCTTTTTCCCCAAGAATTAATTCATGGTGCAATTATTGTTACATTTTCTAATTTAGGCACAATGAGGAGTCATTTCTATAACAGTGTATCAAGTATGTAGTTCAATGCTCAATAATTTTTTCTAGCATAGCTTCTAATAAATGGAAAGCAGAATGAATTTTTTTAACCATCAGATATGTATTTTTTCCTAAGAATCTGGACTAGGGAGCAAATTTGAAAGGTACACATAAATATTACAAATACATTGGTAGAGAAGCAGTGAGCAATGCTATCAAACCCAGTATTTCTTATAATATGATGATCTGTAAGGAGATGGGTGTTCACAGTGCCTAGAATGATACCCTGAGTATTACTGTCACTGTTCTTAATATTGTTTTCAGGGCTATCTACTTATAAAACCATTTGAAAACGATTTTCAGTTCAGTTCAGTCACTTAGTCATGTCCTACTCTTTGTGACCCCATGAATGGCAGCACACTAGGCCTCCCTGTCCATCACCAACTCCCGGAGTTCACTCAGACTTTCGTTCATCGAGTCCATGATGCCATCCAGCCATCTCATCCTCGGTCGTCCCCTTCTCCTCTGCCCTCAATCCCTCCCAGCATCAGAGTCTTTTCCAATGAGTCAACTGTTCGCATGAGGTGGCCAGAGTACTGGAGTTTCAGCTTTAGCATCATTCCTTCCAAAGAAATCCCAGGGCTGATCTCCTTCAAAATGGACTGGTTGGATCTCCTTGCAGTCCAAGGGACTCTCAAGAGTCTTCTCCAACACCACACTTCAAAAGCATCAATTCCTCGGTGCTCAGCCTTCTTCATACTCCAACTCTCACATCCACACATGACCACAGGAAAAACCATACCCCTGACTAGACGGTCCTTAGTCGGCAAAGTAATGTCTCTGCTTTTGAATATGCTATCTAGGTTGGTCGTAACTTTTCTTCCAAGGAATAAGCGTCTTTTAATTTCATGGCTACAATCACCATCTGCAACACTGTTTCCCCATCTATTTCCCATGAAATGATGGGACTGGATGCCATGATCTTCGTTTTCTGAATGTTGAGCTTTAAGCCAACTTTTTCACTCTTCACTTTTGCTTTCATCAAGAGGCTTTTTAGCTCCTCTTCACTTTCTGCCATAAGGGTGATGTCATCTGCATATCTGAGGTTTTGATATTTCTCCCGGCAATCTTGATTCCAGCTTGTGTTTCTTCCAGTCCAGGTTTCTCATGATGTACTCTGCATAGAAGTTAAATAAGCCGGGTGACAATATACAGCCTTGACTTACTCCTTTTCCTATTTGGAACCAGTCTGTTGTTCCATGTCCAGTTCTAACCGTTGCTTCCTGACCTGTAATCAATTAAAATATTTTGCATTTAGTATTACGAAGAGAGACTGTGTTTTAAAACACAGTCATTTTTAGAATGTCAACATGAACCACCTCTACATATATTCAATTGAGTCTCTCAATCATGTCCAGTACTTTGTGACCCATGGACTGAGCACACCAGGCTTCCCTGTCCATCACCAACTCATGGAGCTTGTTCAAATTCATGTCCATGGAGTCAGGGATGCCATTCAACCATATCATATTCTGTTGTACCCTTCTCTCTTGCAGTCCAAGGGACTCTCAAGAGTCTTCTCCAACACCACACTTCAAAAGCATCAATTCCTCGGTGCTCAGCCTTCTTCATACTCCAACTCTCACATCCACACATGACCACAGGAAAAACCATACCCCTGACTAGACGGTCCTTAGTCGGCAAAGTAATGTCTCTGCTTTTGAATATGCTATCTAGGTTGGTCGTAACTTTTCTTCCAAGGAATAAGCGTCTTTTAATTTCATGGCTACAATCACCATCTGCAACACTGTTTCCCATCTATTTCCCATGAAATGATGGGACTGGATGCCATGATCTTCGTTTTCTGAATGTTGAGCTTTAAGCCAACTTTTTCACTCTTCACTTTTGCTTTCATCAAGAGGCTTTTTAGCTCCTCTTCACTTTCTGCCATAAGGGTGATGTCATCTGCATATCTGAGGTTTTGATATTTCTCCCGGCAATCTTGATTCCAGCTTGTGTTTCTTCCAGTCCAGGTTTCTCATGATGTACTCTGCATAGAAGTTAAATAAGCCGGGTGACAATATACAGCCTTGACTTACTCCTTTTCCTATTTGGAACCAGTCTGTTGTTCCATGTCCAGTTCTAACCGTTGCTTCCTGACCTGTAATCAATTAAAATATTTTGCATTTAGTATTACGAAGAGAGACTGTGTTTTAAAACACAGTCATTTTTAGAATGTCAACATGAACCACCTCTACATATATTCAATTGAGTCTCTCAATCATGTCCAGTACTTTGTGACCCATGGACTGAGCACACCAGGCTTCCCTGTCCATCACCAACTCATGGAGCTTGTTCAAATTCATGTCCATGGAGTCAGGGATGCCATTCAACCATATCATATTCTGTTGTACCCTTCTCCTCCTGCCTTCAGTCTTTTCCAGTATCAGGGAAAAGAGTAAGGAGTAAGAACTTGCTAAGGAGTAAGTTCTTTGCATCAGATGGCCAAAGTATTGGAGTTTTAACTTCATCATCAGTCCTTCCAATGAATATTCTGGGTTGATTTCCTTTGGGATTGACTGGTTTGATCTCCTTGAAGTCCAAAGAACTCTCAAGAGTCTTCTCCAACACTAAAGTTCAAAAGCATCAGTTCTTCAGTTCTCAGCTTTCTTTATGCTCTAGTTCTCACATCCACACATAACTACTGGAAAAAAATGTATGTTAGTAAAAGACAAAACCAAATTTAGTATAATCAGATGTCCTGATTAATTACCTGAGATTGATAAAAAGCCTTAGATTATTTTTATTAACTATAACTATTAATGAAAAATAGAACAAAAAACTCAAGACTAATACATCCTGATACCATAAACTGATACTAGGTATGTGAAAAATAACTTGAATGCCAAATTTTTTTCAATAGTTGCAGGCAAAAGACATTTTATTAAAAGTAAAATTTAAGTGCATAAAATTTCTGAACACATAATTATCCAGCAAAATTTTTATTAAGGGATACTGGTATATTATTATACTAAGATATAGCAGTTGTTTTTTTAAACAATTATAAACATTTAAATAAAATTTGTGCTACAAATATATTTTTATTGAAATATAGTTGAAATATTAGTTTCAACTGTATACATAATGACCTGACATTAGTGTACATTATGAATGATCATCAATCAGTCTAATAATCATCAGTCCTCATACCAAGTTATTACAATTTTATTGATCATATTCCTTATGCTGTAAGTTACATCCCTGTGACTTTCTTATTCTATAACTGGAGGTCTGTACCTCTTAATCCTCTAAACCCATTTGTCTCCACCCATTCCATCTGGCTACTAACTAGCCCTTCTCTCCATTTTCACCCATTTGGAATATTTTTGAGCATCAGAATTGTCTGTCGTTATTATACTTGTGGCTAATCTGGGCAGGTGTTAGGCACTATACATGTATAGTGTGTGTGTTTTTGTGCGTGTCACAATCTAAATTGAATTTATCTTGATTCTCTTTATTTTAAATATATTTTATCTTAAATGTAAAACAATGATTTTGTGCCCTTGTTTATGCATCCTGTGATATTTAAGTACCAGATATCATGTTAGGTATTTAGAAGATGTTAATGAATAGGACAAACAAAAATCTTTGCCCAAGTTCCCCATGAAGTTTACATTCTTGTGATATGTTGTAAGAGTAAAGAGGCAGAGGAGACACAAACACTGCATCTAATTAATAAATATGTTATATTGTATACTTGAAGACAATAATTTTGTCAAAAACTTTTTCAAGTAAGGCAGGGTAAAGGAAATTTGGAATATAAATAAGAAGGAGAATAGGTTAAGTTTTTTTAAGCTCTCCAGCTTATCCGTGGTGGTCCTGGAAACAATCCCCTCAAGATGTTAAGGGAGCATTTCATTTCAAAATAGTTACTTTCTCTGTCCCCCATCATCAGGAAACCAAAGGTTCAACTTTTTATTTTTTTCATAGTGAGTGTCACCAAGAAGCTATTTAAACAAAGATTTGAAGGAAACCAGTCAGTTAGCCATTTGACATCAGGGGTAGGGAAGTTACAGACAGCGGGACAACCAGTGCTATGGCACTAAGTCAAGACATAGTTACATGCTTCAAGAAGAATAGAGAGCCAGTAGGCTATAGCACAGAGAACGAGGTGGAATATATTAGGGTATGAGTTTGGGGTTAGCAGAGGTTATGCATGGCTTTATAAGGAACTTTCTATTTATTCTGACTTAAATGGGAAGACACTGAAGTGTTAGGAGCAAAGAAATGACATGATCTGACTAACAATTTGAAAGGGTCACTCTTGCCAATCTCTTCAAATTTAGATTATCAGTGAGCAAACGTAGCAGAAACACAGGCAAGGAGCTAAACTGCTCTGATCAAGTCAATGCTGTCTTAGAAGACAGTAGAGATGGTAAGATGTATTCAAATTCAGGATACGTCCATAAGGTGGAGCCAGCAGGACTTAACTGCTATTTTATTAGGATATGAACAATGGAGAAATCAGAGATGACTGAAAGATAGTGTTGCCTTAGCAACAAAAAGATGGGGCCACCATCATATTAACTGGGAAAGCTGTGGGAACTTTTAGTTTTTAGTCTGACATATAAAGAGTTTGTAAGTAGTCACTCCATCATAACAATGAGTACAAAATTGAACAAATTGAAAAATCAACAACTCTTCTTGGATCTGTCAGAGATATAAGGTCACAGGCAAACAGCTACCCCCAAAATTGGTTATACAAACAGACAGATTCAGAGAAGCAAAATTTACCAGAGCAGAAACACACAAGCAGAATCATCTGTGGAAACCGGTATCAGGATTGTTGTTGTTGTTCTGTCACTCAGCTGTGTCTGACTCTTGCAACCCCATGGATGCTGGGCTTCCCTGTCCTTCACCATCTCCCCAAGCTTGCTCAAACTCATGTCCCTTGAGTCGGTGATATCATTCAACCATCTCATCCTCTGTCATCCCCTTCTCCTGCCTTCAATCTTCCCCAAGATCAAAGTCAAAAAGTCTAAACTATAACAGATAAATTTTGGAATTCTTCATGTGAACAAGTCTGAAAGTTGAATAGTCCAGGGTGGTCTAGTTTCAGGGGGATTCATAAGCTTTTGTGATTTAGGTCAGGAGTTCTACCAGGCTCTCAGAGTGAATATGGTAGAGAAATCCCTTTGGTTTCCTGATGGGGGAGAGAGAAAGTAACCATTTTGAAATGAAATGTTCCCTTGACATCTTGAGGGGATTGTTTCCAGGACCACCATGGATACCAAAAGCTGTGAGAGCTTAGGTCCCTGACAGACCTTACAGTATTTGATATAACCTATGTACATCCTCTTGTATACTTTAAATCTTCTGTGGATTACTTACAATAACTGTGTGTGTGCGTGAGTGCATGTGTGCTAATGGCTTCACTTGTGTTTGACTCTTTGTGACCCTATGGACAGTAGCCCACCAGGCTCCTTTGTCAGTGGGATTATCCAGAGAAGAATACTGGAGTGGGTTGCCATGCCCTCCTCCAGTGTATCTTCCCAACCCAGCAATCCAGCCTGCTTTCTTATGTCTCCTGTATTGGCCTCCCCATGCCTCACTATTACATTACTAAAGATCTTTTTACCACAGTTCTGTTTACTGACTGCATCATACATCATGTATGGCTTTTAACAAAATATTGCAAGGCATACTAAAAGGCAAGAAAAGAGAAAACTCTAGAACAGTAGACATCCTGTGGAGATAGAACTAGTAACAGAATTGATTCAGATATGACTGGGATGTTGGAATTATCAGACCAAGAATTTAAAACAACTATGATTAATATGCTGAGGGCTAAAAATAGACAACATGCAAGAACTGATTGGTTATATAAGCAAAAATATGAAAACTAATCAAAAAGAAGAAATGGTAGATGTAAAAATTACTGTAGCAGATATGAAGAATGCCTTTGATGACCTCACTAATAGACTAGATATGCCTGAGGAAAAAATCTCTAAGCTCAGAAATATGTCAATAAAAACATCCAAAACTGAAAAGCATGGAGACACAAAAATGGGGGGGAAAAGGATAAAATATCTAATAACTATGGAACGACTATAAAAGGTATAACATATGCATAATGTGAATACTAGAAGGAGAAGAAAGAAAGGAAGAGAAGAAATATTTGAAGCAATAATGACTAAGAATTTCCCTCTAATTAATGTCAGACAGCAAACCACAGCTCTAAGAAGCAGAGAACATCAAGTGGGATAAGTGAAAAAAAAATTATAACTAAGCAAATCATATTCAAACTGTAAAAAATCCAAAGATAATTTTTTTTTTAAAGAAGACAGTGTATGGAAGTGTTTTCCACTCAGTCATGTCCAACTCTTTGTGACCCCATGGACTCTAACCTGCCATGTTCCTCTGTCCATGGAATTCTCTAGGCAAGAATACTGGAGTGACATTATCAGAGAAATGCAAATCAAAACCACAATGAGGTACCATCTCATGCTTGTCAGAATGGCTACTATCAAAAAGTCTACAAACAAGAAATGCTGGAAAGCATATGGAGAAAAGGGAACCCTCTTACACTATCGGTGGAAATGTAAACTAGTACAGCCACTATGGAAAACAGTGTGGAGATTCCTTAAAAAACTGGAAATAAAACTGCCATACGACCCAGCAATCCCACTGCTGGGCATATACACTGAGGAAACCAGAACTGAAAGAGACACATGTACCCGATGTTCACTGCAGCACTGTTTACAATAGCCAGGACATGAAAGCAACCTAGATGTCCATTGGCAGACAAATGGATAAGAAAGCTGTGGTACATATACACAATAGAATACTACTCAACTATTTAAAAGGATACATTTGAGTCAGTTCTAATGAGGTGGATAAAACTGGAGTCTATTATAGAGTGAAGTAGTCAGAAAGAAAAACACCAACACAATATATTAATGCATATATGTGGATTTAGAAAGATGGCAACAACGACCCTATATGAAAGACAGCAAAAGAGACACAGATATAAAGAACAGACTTTTGGACTCTGTAGGAAAAGGCGAGGATGAGATGACTTGAGATAATAGCATTGAAACATGCATATTACCATATGTGAAATAGATGACCAGTCTAAGTTTGATGCATGAAACAATGCACTCAAAGCCAGTCCACTGGGACAACTCAGAGGGATGGGATAGGGAAGGACGTGGGAAGGGGGTTTGGGATGCGGGATACATGTACACCTGTGACTGATTCATGTCAATATATGGCAAAAAACCACCACAATATTGCAAAGTAATCAACCTCCAATTAAAATAAATAAATAAATTTTTAAAAATAAAGAATATTGGAGTGGATAACCATTCCTTTATCTAGGGGATCTTCCTGACCCAGGTATTGAACTCAGGTCTCCTGCATTGCAGGAAGTTTCTTTACCATCTGAGCCACCAGAGAAGCCCAGAGGGGTATACACAATAACTTAAAATATGGAAGAGCAAATTTAAAAGTTCTATCCAACTTCTTCTCAGAAAATTGATGAAGAGGAGAGATTTAGGTGAGATCATAAGTTTAGTCTCAGACATAATAGGTTAAAAAAAAAATGTCTATTCAACTCCAAATGGATATGTTAAGTAGTCAAATAGCTATAGAAACCTGTAACTTAGAAGAGAGGTCTGTGTTTGACATTTACAATTAAGTGTTAATGCCATGTAGAGAGCATATATTCACATCAATTTTTAAATAATAGAATTTATTAATCATTGAATCTACCTAAAACAAGGCATACATGTAGACCGACATGCTCCACAGTGGGCACATCAGGGCAATTATGTGATGTTTGTACTTCTATCTCATGGTTTATGTTAGATATGCCCATCTTATTATGAAGTAAATAAGGGCAATCCATGAAAAAAATATTTTGAATTAGGTATGTCATTCTTATGAGAGTCGCATGATTCTATGAATACTTTGTTGTGTTTTCATTATCAATTTATTGAGAATTAGAATATCTCATTCTTTTAGAATTTGCTGCATTTTGAATTTTTTCTAATTGGAATTAGTTTTCACAAAAGAAGAAAATGTTCAAAAGATATAGTAACATTTTTTTTCACTTACTACTGGAATTCTGACAAGCTGATATTAAGATGAGCTAAAATTGTTGGTAATATCTCTGCATAGCAGCTGTGCTTACATTCTGTGTAGAAGTTGGAACTCAGGGTGAACCACAGAGCTCAGGAGTGCCTCTAGAGAAGTGGTTGGAGGTAAAAAGATATAATATAACCAATTAAATAACCATCTTGTTGCTGTCATTGTAATTATAGCTGCTGCTGCTGCTGCTGCTAAGTCACTTCAGTCATGTCCAACTCTGTGCAACCCCAGAGACAACAGCCCACCGGGCTCCCCTGTCCCTGGGATTCTCCAGGCAAGAACACTGGAGTGGGTTGCCATTTCCTTCTCCAATACATGAAAGTGAAAAGTGAAAGTGAAGTCATTCAGTCATGTCCGACTCTGTGGCCCCATGGACTGCAGCCTACTAGGCTCCTCCATCCATGGGATTTTCCAGGCAAGAGTACAGGAGTGGGTTGCCATTGCCTTCTCTGAATTATAGTTACTGCTGATCTTAAAAATATAGTTTTCTATTCATCATATAAGTCAAATCCCTCCTCCCTTCGAGCTGGACTAAAGACAGCAGCAATAATTTGAATGAAACTTAGGGTATCAATAATATAGACCTGCACAGAAGACTAAAGAGAAGATGGTTCACAATGTTGGTGATAGCAGTTGGCATCATATCCTTCTATACACCTACCAGGGTAGCTAAACTTTAAAAACTCAAACAAATAGAGTTACATGATCAATAATAATGGATGAACATATGGAGTAACTGAAACTTTCATTCTGCTTTTGTCATTCTAAGTCAGCACAACTGCTTTGGAAAAATATTTGACAATGTCTACTAGAGCTGAGATATGCGTACCTTACAGCTGCATTTCCACTCCTACTCAGTAGAGTATATGCACTGAAAAAACATGTACAAGAATGTTCATCATAGCAGTGTCTGTAATAACCCAAAGCTTGAAACAACTGTAGAATGCAGAATCTTTGGAATATTTATATTCTGCAGTAGACTATCAAATGACATTCAAAATGAATAAATTATTGCTTCACACAACAATAAGAGCTACTCATATAAATAAAACAGTAAGTGAAAGAAGTCAGAACACAAGAAGGTACTTTGAATGTATAAGTTTTCCATCACTGCTAACAAATTGGCACAAACTTAGTAGCTGAACACACTGTGCATTTATTATTTCACATTTTCCATGGGTCAGGAGTTCATGAGTGAGAAGCTGGGTCCTATGTTCACGGTCTCACTCGGATAACATCAATATTCACTGGTATTGCAATGTTATATGAAGATTAGGGTCCTCTTTCAACTCATTGAGGTGACTGGCAGTTCCTTGCAATCATAGGACTAAGGCCTATGTTTTCTGGCTGTCTGATGGCCAGGGTATGCGCTCAGGTCCTAGCCACATGGCCTTCTCATAACATGGCAGATTATTTCTTCAGGCCAGGAGGAGAACATCTATGACTTTGAAACTGTCTCTCAGGAAAGGCCCAGCCACTTTTTAAAACTCACTTGATTACCACATTTGGGTAATTCAAAGTTATTAATTCATAGTCTAATCACAGGAATGGAATTTCTCTGTATTCACAAATCCTTCCTTATACCCAAAGAGGGACATGGAGATCATGTACACCATGGAGAATAACTCCTGGAAGCCGTGTTAGAATTATGCTTCTTTGTATTGTATGCTGCTACTGCTGCTGCTAAATCACTTCAGTTGTATCTGACTCTGTGCGACCCCATAGATGGCAGCCCACCAGGCTCCCCCATCCCTGGGATTCTCTAGGCTGGAACACTGGAGTGGGTTGCCATTTCCTTCTCCAATGCATGAAAGTGAACAGTGAAAGTGAAGTTGCTCAGTGTGTCTGACTCTTAGCGACCTCATGGACTGCAGCCTACCAGGCTCCTCCGTTCATGGGATTTTTCAGGCAAGAGTACTGGAGTGGGGTGCCATTGCCTTCTCCGTTGTATTGTATAACTATATTCATATAAATTTCAAGGCAAAATATTTGGGAAAGAACTCAAACCACTGTCCATCTTTAAGGGAGGATAATAATGGCTGGGATAGAGTTCAAGGAAAGCTTTTATATAATGTCTCGTATATTATAATCTTTTGATTTTCTGAACTGCTCAATTATGACTTGATTTTGGCATATATAAGTTTATTAAATTTTTTATTTATAAGAAAGCATTACTCGTTCCCTTCTTTCCAAGAATATATGTAGGTGGACATGTACAGAATATAATAGACCTCTGTCAAGAGTGAGTGGGGAGAAATTCTTTATATGCTAGGAATTATTTGATGATGTAGCTCTGATTTGTCATCTAACATATGGAGTAGTCAGTCAAAATATTTTTTGTCCACTGTCAAAAAAAATCAAAACAAATGTCTTTTTTTATTCTAAAGAATAAAATTTATATGTCCCTCTTTCATGAATCATTCTTTGTTATGCATAATCAGCATGAAATAAAACAAATATTGCAAAGAAAATTACGGTGCCTCTGTGCAAATTTGGACATAATTCAATTGATGATTGACTTTCAGCCTCTAAAGTCCTTTCCCTCCAAAAAATACGGCTAATTTTATTTTACTGGTGAAATGGGGAGGAGAGTTAGTTAGTAAGTGACTTCCTGACAATTGTTTGAGACTTTTTCAGTTCAGTATATGGACATTCATATATTATACAAATTCCAGTGTCTTTGTATATTTTTAAATAGTAAAGTTTATTTAAAGCAACTTTATTTTAACTTTACCTTGCAAAAATACAATTATCTCATATAAGTCAGTAACTTTTTTTAATTAGTTTTTAGTTTGTTTTGCTTTACAATACTGTATTCATTTTGCTATACATTGACATGAATCAGCCATGAGTGTACACGAAC
>SJXQ01012484.1:0-12929 GCA_006408695.1 Aepyceros melampus | reverse complement strand
TCAGGATGGGGAACATGTGTATACCTGTGGCGGATTCATGTTGATGTATGGCAAAACCAATACAATATTGTAAAGTAATCAGCCTCCAATTAAATAAATTTATATTTAAAAAATAATTAAAAATAAATAAAAGATGCTTGCTCATTGTATGGAAAGCTATGACAAACCTAGACAGTGTATTAAAAAGGAGAGACATCACTTTGCTGACAAACATCCATATGGTCAAAGCTGTGGTTTTTCTGGGAAGATCCCCTGGAGAGGGGCATGGCAACCCACTCCAGTATTCCTGCCTGGAGAATCCCATGGACAGAGGAACCTCGCAGGCTACAGTCCATAGGGTGGCAAAGAGTTGAACACAACTGAAGTGACTTAGCACTCACATTGTTTTTCTATTAGTCATGTACATATGTGAGAGTTGTACCATAAAGAAGGCTGAGTGCCAAAAAATTGATGCTTTCGAACTATAGTGCTAGAGAAGACTCTTGAGAGTCCCTTGGAAGTCTCCTGATCAAACCAGTCAATCTTAAAAGAAATCAACCCTGACTATTCATTGGAAGGACAGATGCTGAAGCTCCAATACTGTGGCCACCTGATAGGAAGAGCCAACTCATTGCTGCTGCTGCTGCTGCTGCTGCTGCTAAGTTGCTTCAGTCGTGTCCAACTCTGTAACCCCATAGACGGCAGCCCACCAGGCTCCTCTGTCCCTGGGGTTCTCCAGGCAAGAATACTTGGCTGGGTTGCCATTTCCTTATTGGAAAAGACCCTAATGCTGGGAAAGATTGAAGGCAAAAAGAGAAGGGAGCAGCAGTGGATGAGATGGTTAGATAGCAACACCGACTCAATGGACATGAGTTTGGGCAAACTCCAGGAGATAGTGAAAGACAAGGAAGTCTGGTGTGCTGCAGTCCATGGGGTTGCAGAGTTGGACACAACTTAGTGACTGAATAACAACAGTAAACATTTAGCAGTATTTAATAGCACTATCTAGTACAGTATCTAAGAGATAGTAACTAATAGGTGGTTTCATTTTTACCTAAATAGTAGTTATTATTCCAGGTAAAAGTATTTGTGCTTTTAAAAAAATAGATACCAGAAATTTCCTTCCCTGGTCTTAGCTTGGCTCCCATGCACAAATAATTTCCTTACCTGCTTGTGCTTCTGAATTGCCCTCATTTCTCTCTGGAACATCCTCCACTCGCTCTCAGTCTCAAATCAGCCTTGCAACCTTGGCTTTCTTAATAAAGATGTTGCATCGGGCATGCATCTCTTTGCATCTGCCTTCTGGGCTAATTATTTGACACCGGACAGGAATCCTGCTCCATGATCAGCCCTTTGCTGCCCTCACCTGGCCTGTTGCAGTGTTTGTTATAGTTGACTAGATGACCATTGGCCAGCAGAGGCTCAGACTGGCCTAGTTCTGACAAGGAGGTTACAGAAATAATTCCCTTGGCAATTCAGACTACTTGTGTCCCTTTCTCTGGGAGATAGGAATGAAGAGGCTATGGCCAGCTCAATCTGATACCACCAAAAGGAAAAATTGAGTGCTTTCACAACAGTCTGACTCAGAATTGTTCAGGGCTACTTGTGGTTATGTCAGCATCCACAAGGAGAAGGCAAAAATCATATGGGAACCCCAGGCTTTATACCACTGCCTTTCCGAGCTCAGTTCAGCTCTGAACCTCTAAACGCTAGGACCAGACTTCCCTAGCAGTCCTGTGGTAGAGATCCCAAGCTTCCACTGCAGGGGGTGGGTTCAATCCCTTCTTGGGGAACTAACATCCCACGTGCTCACAGAGCTCAGCCAAAAAATTAATAACGAAAGAAATGCTAGGATCTACCTAAGCCGTAACTCTATTTTTAAAAATCAACGCTCTCTTTATAGTCTAGCATCACATGCTACTCTAAGGAGAGGATGAGCAATGAGAGCGCCATCTTGTTTACTGTGTGTTAGATAAGATGCCAGCTTGGACTTGCCAAGAGAAATGCATTTTCTTAAAGGCAGATAGCCTGAACCACCTCCCACAACAACTATCAAAAGAACAAGACAAATTAGGGTGGGGGTGGGAGACATTGGGTGAAGGAGATCAAAAGGTAAAAAGACCAAAAAAAAAAAAACCAAAAAACACCCAAGCAACTTTTAACACTGTAAGACTCTCAGCAACTTAGACCACAGTTTCCCAAAGGGGCAAACAAACCTTTTTATCATCGTATATTCATTAAACAAATATTTTATAGGTTAAAAAAAATTGAAAGGTGGTTGTTTTGGGAAAAAAACCAGATCATCCATTAGCTATCTACTTTTAAAAAGCGTATGTGTGTTTCTGTGTCTTGAGTGGGGGAGAGGTTAATGGAAAAAGATAATACCAATACCAAAACCAGAAAATTCAGACAAAATAGAAAAATGCAGATATATCTTATCTGGGAACATTAATATAAACCCCCTAATTATTAGCAAATAGAATCCATCTTCACATGTGTTAATACAGTACATGCAATACATATAACCAGTTATAATACATATAATCAGTGATATTTTTCCTTAGAAAGGAAAGAACTACTCAAGATTAAGTATTAATATTATTTGATGTATTAATTAAAAAAAGGCAGTTACATTGCTATTATAAAAAATCAATAAAAAGAAAACTCAATTATATAGAAGATGGAGCTCTCATGCCCTCAATGATAGCAAAGCCCAACAAGAAGACTCCTCTTTTTTCCTGGCAATGATTCAGCCAATAAAAGAGCCACAGACTCTTAGTTGACTATAGTCCTGCCAACCTCCTTTTCCTCTCTCTAAGAGTTCTCCTTCTCTTAAAGTGAGGGAGCTTGCAGCAGAGGCTTCCCAATGTTCAGTTCAGTTCAGTCGCTCAATCATGTCTGACTCTTTGCCACCCCATGAATCGCAGCACGCCAGGCCTCCCTATCTATCACCAACTCCCAGAGTTCACTCAAACTCACGTCCATCGAGTCAGTGATGCCATCCAGCCATCTCATCCTCTGTCGTCCCCTTCTCCTCCTGCCCCCAACCCCTCCCAGCATCAGAGTCTTTTCCAATAAGTCAACTCTTTGCATGAGGTGGCCAAAGTATTGGAGTTTCAGCTTTAGCATCACTCCTTCCAAAGAACACCCAGGACTGATCCCCTTTAGAATAGACTGGTTGGATCTCCTTGCAGTCCAAGGGGATCTCAAGAGTCTTCTCCAACACCACAGTTCAAAATCATCAATTCTTTGGTGCTTAGCTTTCTTCACAGTCCAACTCTCACATCCATACATGACCACTGAAAAAACCATAGCCTTGACTAGAAGGACCGTTGTTAGCAAAGTAATGTCTCTGCTTTTCAATATGCTATCTAGGTTGGTCATAACTTTCCTTCTAAGGAGTAAGCATCTTTTAATTTCATGGCTGCAATCACCATCTGCAGTGATTTTGGAGCCCAAANCCAACTCTCACAGCCACACATGACCACTGGAAAAACCATAGCCTTGACTAGACGGACCTTAGTCGGCAAAGTAATAGCTCTGCTTTTGAATATGCTATCTAGGTTGGTCATAACTTTTCTTCCAAGGAGTATGCGTCTTTTAATTTCATGGCTGCAGTCACCATCTGCAGTGATTTTGGAGCCCAGAAAAATAAAAGTCTGACACTGTTTCCACTGTTTTCCCATCTATTTCCCATGAAGTGATGGGACCAGATGCCATGTTCTTCTTTTTCTGAATGTTGAGCTTTAAGCCAACTTTTTCACTCTCCTCTTTCATTTTCATCAAGAGGCTTTTTAGCTCCTCTTCACTTTCTGCCATAAGGGTGGTGTCATCTGAATATCTGAGGTTATTGATATTTCTCCCGGCAATCTTGATTCCAGCTTGTGTTTCTTCCAGTCCAGCGTTTCTCATGATGTACTCTGCATATAAGTTAAATAAGCAGGGTGACAATATACAGCCTTGACTTACTCCTTTTCCTATTTGGAACCAGTCTGTTGTTCCATGTCCAGTTCTAACTGTTGCTTCTTGACCTGCAGTAGTAGTAGTAAGGGTTAAATTCCTTGACCTGGTTAACAAGATATGTACAAGGCCTATATGAGAAAAAAAAGTTATAAAACTCTACTGATAACCGTAAAAGACAACTTTGGTAAATGAAAAAGACATACATATTCTTGTATAGGGGGCTTCCCAGCTGGCACTAGTGGTAAAAAACCCGTCTGCCAATGCAGGAGACATGGGTTCAATCCCTGGATCGGGAAGATCCCCTGGAGGAAGGCATGGCAACCCACTTCAGTATTCTTGCCCAGAGAATCCCATGGACAGAAGAGCCTGTCGCCATGAGCCTGACCCCATGGTAGTCCATGGGGTTGCAGAGTCAGACATGACTGAAGCTATTTAGCATGCATGCATTCTTGTATAAGAATGTGTAAATAGATTGTAAAAATCAATTAATCTAAATACTCAATATAATCCCCAAAATATACTAATATAATATTTCACTTTGAAACTTGAATATATAACTCCAAAATTTATTTAGAATTCATCTAGAATTCATCTAGAAAATAATCATGAGGAAATTTCTGAAAACATTTTGAACAAGAAAAGAAATGAGAGGTGACTAGTTCTACCAGATATTAAAATGCTTTCCAAGGATATGGTAAGAAAAACTGTGTTACTGTAATAAGACTAGACTAACAAATTAATGGGATATGATAAAAATTTTAAAAATAAACCCAGATATACACTGAACAAATGGATTATTATAGGGTTTCAAATGTAAAGGAGACAGGTGATTTATTGAATAAATTTCCTTCTACCACAGGCTGGCAATTTGGTGTGAGTAGAGGACTGAAAGTTAATGCTTATTTTTATTTTTCACACTAAAAAAAAAAAAGAACAAGCTTAAATTGACACTGTCATTCACTGATGGGCGATTTATTAGCATACAATGACACGTGATCTTGTGACCTAGAAAACACTCAATATCAGAACATCTTGATGAATAAGTGATTACGAAGTTTCTGAGGGAAATAGTTGCTCACTGTAGCACTGAAATGCGGTTCTGACCTTTTCTAACAATTAAGCCTGTCTTAAAATATGTGATATCCAGAGAGCAAAACATATGTCTTTTTAATTGACTAGAAGCAGATTTATAAAAAAGGAATGGAAACACTAACTGGCAATGTTCCTCTCTGATATCATAATTCTTTTATTTACCTCAACTCTTGACACTGAGAGGAAATCTTGATTTGGTGCCTCTCCAAGTTTGCATCGTTTGGAATATTCTCATCCACGGTGCCCTAGTTTCCTCAGGGACTTGGGCAGTTCCCAAGCAACTTCAGCTTGAGTTCTCGCCGGATATCTAACAGCCCTGTGACCCTGACCTCAGTTCCCACCCATGCACATCGAAAGAGTTAAAGTAGATGATCGCCAAGGTACCTTAGAGTTCAAAAAATCTGTGATTCTAGTGTTTTAAATACAAAAAATTATTTCTTTTACTTATTTCCCTTCCATTAGAGAGTCTTTGTTAGTGCATCAGTTAGAGTGACCAAGATCCTAGACATCTACTCTTTTGTCCATTTCCAGGTGGCAACATTCAAACAGCTGCAACTAACTGCACTGTTTTAGGACCTCTTCCTGGTTCCTGGTTTCCCTTCATTTGGAATGCACAGGCTCAGACTTTGAGTTTCTTTTCTATCCATCTTGACCCCTGGAGTGATCTTATTTGCTCTCATATCTTAAATGCCATCTTGAATGATGACTCTGTAATATGACTCCCAAGACCAGATCTCACCCCTCTACTCCAGTCATATATAATCAATTGCCTACTAGACATCTCTTCTTGAAGGTCTAGTATGTGCCTTTGTTATGATGTGATTTGTGTTATGATTCCTATTCATCTGTGTGAAGTAGTTCAGAATAGTCACAGTGAACTTCCACAGTAGTTTTGAAACATTCACTGTAGAACTCTGAGTGTCTTAAAGTGATAAGGAGTACTACTTTAGACAATAACTTTGTTGCCCTGGAATAGAAGGAGAAATTGGTAAAAGCCAAGACCTTCTCCCCTGAGAAATAGTTGCAATGCTGAGACTGACAAGAGGTTAATATCCAAAATATACAAACAGCTCATACAATTTAATACCAAAAAAGCAAACACCTCAATCAAAACATGGGAAGATCTAGGTAGACATTTCTCCAAAGAATACTAATGGCCAACAGGCACATGAAAAGATACTCAGCATCACTAATTATTAGAGAAATGTAAATGAGTTATCATCTGGTGGAATGGCCATCATCAGAAAGTCTATAAATATTAACAAATGCTAGAGAGGGTGTGGAGAAAAGGGAACCCTTCTACACTGTTGGTGGGAATGTAAATTAGTGGAGTCATCATGGAGAATAGTATGGAGGTTCCTTAAAAAGCTAAAAATAAAACTACCGTTTAACACGGCAATTCCACTCCTGGATTTATACCCAGAGAAAACCACAATTTGAAAAGATACATGCACTCCAGTGTTCGTTGCAGCATTATTTGCTGCAACCTACATGGAAGCTACCTACATGTCCATCAACAGAGGAATGGGAAAAGAAGATGTGGGACATATATACAATGCAGTACTACTCGGTCATAAAAAAAGAAGGAAATTCTAACATTCGCAATAACATGGATGGACTTGCTTAGTGCGCTAAGTCAGACAAAACAAATGCTCTACGATATCACTTGTATGTGGAATGTAAAAAAGGAAACTAGTGAATATAACAATACAAAAAGAGACTCACAGATGCAGAGAAAAAACTTATGCTTACAGAATGAGAAAGGGAAGAGAGATAAATTAGGAGTACGGGATTAAGAGACACAAAATACTATACATAAAATAGATAAGCAACAAGCAATTATATAACACAAGGAACTGTATTCAATATCTTATAATAACCTATAATGGAAAATAATCTGAAATATATGTATAACTAACAGAATCACTTTGCTGTATGCCTGAAACCACACAATATTATAACTCAACTATACTTCAGTTTCAGATCTTCCCTGATAGCTCAGTTGGTAAACAATCTGCCTGCAGTGAAGGAGACCATGGTTCAATTCTGAGTTGGGAAGATCTGCTGGAGAAGGGATAGGCTACCCACTCCAGTATTCTTGGGCTTCCATTGTGACTCAGCTGGTAAAGAATCTGCCTGCAATGTGGGAGACCTGGGTTCCATCCCTGGGTTGGGAAGCTCCCCTGGAGAAGGGAAAGACTACCCACTCCAGTATTCTAGCCCGGAGAATTACATGGACTGCATAGTCCATGGGGTTGCAAAGAGTCAGACACAACTGAGTGAATTTCAATATTTCAATTTAAAAAAAACACAGAAAATAAAAATAAAGAAAAAATGAAAAACTAGATCACCACCCCATGCTGTCCTGAAGTAACTCTTAGCCCTAACATGAGACCACTGTGATGAGGGACTTGGAGGCTCCTT
Organism: Aepyceros melampus; assembly: GCA_006408695.1. NCBI lineage: Eukaryota > Metazoa > Chordata > Mammalia > Artiodactyla > Bovidae > Aepyceros > Aepyceros melampus. Next base: position 5,471 of record SJXQ01012484.1, on the reverse strand, counting down.
CCTGGAGGACCACTTTTCAGAGGCTTGCTTCCAGAGGCCTTCTCAAGCTGTCTATAGCCCAAGACTCCTGCTCCCGCAGAGCCACTTTCTCCCTGGACTTCTCCCCAAAGTGGTTCCTTACTCCCTCCTCTTTTCTATTTTCCTTACTCTGACTAACCTCTATTGTGTGCTAATTAGGCGCAATAAACTGAGAGATATGTGAATTGAATATTGGCTATGTTTGGTAGATCTCCAATCCTGTGGTTCTTAGCTGGCCTCACTGCTGGGCCCTGCAACAAACAACCTCACTCTTAACAGGTCCAAAATGAACTTCCTTATTTTTACAGTACAACTAGCTCCTCCATCAGTCTTTCTGTCTTAGTAAACAGCAACTCAGTACTTAACAGTAGCTCAGGCTAAAATCTTGGAATCCATGCTTTCTCTTTCTCTCACACCCCCCATACAATCTGATAGCAAATCCTGCAGTTTCTATCTACAAAATATCTACAGAATGCCATCACTTCTCACTGCCATCCACTGCTACCACCTTGGTCCAAGCTATCATCATATCTCACCTAGATTACTCCAGAAGCTTCCTAATTCCTCTTCTTGATGCTACTACTCTGTAGTCAGTTCTCAAGACAGCACACAGTGATTCTGTTAAAAGTAAGATTATAACCAGCTGTAGAATTCATTCCTCATCTAAAGGGCAAAGCACTCCTGAACAATATCCTTCTCTTTCTCCATTATCTTATTTCCTACCCTTCTTCCTCACTTCATTCTGTACAAAGGATTTCTTTATTTTTCCTCAAGCACATCTAAGCTTCTTCCTGCCTCAGGGCCTTTGCATTTGTTATTCTCTTTGCCTGGAAAGCTTTTTGTCAAGTATCCACATAGTTTATCGCCTCTCTCACATCCTTCTTGTCTTTGTTTAAACAGTTTTATCAATAGACATTTCTCTATAATCTTACTGCAAATTACACACACCCTGCCAAACACTCTTCATCCTGTCTCTAACTTTTTTTATAGCACTTTTTAACCCTCCTAGACACTATGTATTATACTTATTTATTTACTTCTTGTTTCTTCTCTCTAGCTTGTAAGTTGCAAGAGGATGAGGATTCTTGCCTGCTGTTCCAGTACCTGGCACATAGTAGGTACCCAATAAATATTTGTCAAATAAATAAATTCAGATGCTTTAGAGATTCCCCTCCTTGTTAGAGAATGATAAAATGGTTTTACAGAGTGAGTTTGACTGTGAACAATAAGTGTAAAATACTGCATAGATGCACAAATGATTATTTCATTATCTGGCCAATGTACAAGAGACAGATTCAAATTGTTCTAATCACAGAATGATGAAAGAATACTGAACAATGAGTTCTTGAATGAGTGTAGGAAAAAATGAATTATAGTTTAAATGAAATTGGGGTACGGTGGCCTTCATCACAGGCTTGCTTTATCTATGAATATTCTTTGAACACTCTCATTTGGGGTTAATATCTTTTTGACAAAAAAAAAAAGAAGTAGGTTAGAGGGGCCAAGTGAAGAAATAGTTGGGCCCAGGGCTTGCAGTGAGTAGAGTCAGTTTGCAAATGGCTTTTCACTGAGGACTCTTTACTTTCTAGTCCAATTTTCTAATTATTTATTTGCAACAATGAATCAACTGAACATTTGCTCCTTTGCCTGAAAACCAATTTGCTCTTATTCAGAATTTGTTAACAGCAATTGAAAATTCTAGCTACCTCTGATCAGATACTTTTCCTATCTGAATACAATGAACTGAACAATAATTGGTGATTAAGATTGTTTTCCAAGTGAAGGTTGTCATTTAGGGTCAGTCTAAAAAATAGTTTCCATTTCCCTTCATGCATCTTGGTGGCTAGATACAGAATAAGAGCATTTGCCAAGTAAATGCTGTTGCTAAGGAGAGGGCCATTCATCTAGGTCATTACAGGGTTCAATGCCAAATGATGATTTCTAATTGAGCATATTGTAGAAGGCCTTACTTAACTGTACAAGATGCTGGATTACATTTGTACAATCATAGATTCAAGCCAATGAAACCAGGAGCTGAGACCTCCCATAATGGTGAAACAAGAAAGAAATCTCTAGTCTTACTATGGTAGATTAAAGTTTTAGAATTTTCACACCAATAAAGCACTTGAGCTTTGAGGGAGGAAGAACCTGTTTGGCATCTGAAAGCAATGCCTAGCACCAGTTGGAGGCAGTAACTTTTGAATGAATAAATGAAGAATTATGCTTCACACATGCCATTTATATTAGGATTTTTGTACGTATGCTTCTTTGATAGGCCTCAGATTCCTGTCTGTACCCAAAACAGAACAAGAAATAACATTTTGATGCAAAGATAAGGAAAATCAATTGCAGCCTCCAAAGTCATGATACAAAAAGACATACATTGTCCTCCAGAAGGTCTCTGTCCCTCTGTGTGAATGTCTCACAGGGAACTCAATGATTCCCACCTCTGTTAGCAGGAAGATTTTTTTTTTATCAATGAGTAACAATCCAAAAGGGCTTCCCAAGTGGCTCAGTGGTAAAGAATCCGCCTGCCAATGCAACAGATGTGGATTTGATCCCTGTGTAGGGAAGATCCCCTGGAGAAGCAAGTGGCAACCCACTTCAGTATTCTTGCCTGGAGAATCCCCGTAGACAGAGGAGCCTGGCCAGCTACAGTCCATGAGGTAGCAAGAGTCAAACATGATTTGGTGACTAAACAACAACAATAGCAATCCAAAACACAATTAGAAACTAGATATATGTTCTTCACACTGACCTGTGTAGGGAAGATCCCCTGGAGAAAGAAATGGCAACCCACTCCAGTATTCTTGCCTGGAGAATCCCCATGGACAGAAGAGCCTGGCAGGCTACAGTCCATGGGGTCGTAAAGAGTTGCACATGACTGAGCAACTAAGCACAGCACAGCAAACAAAGTACAAAGACACAATATGATTACTGAATGTTTCAGTGTCAGATGCTTTATTGCTGTATAACAAACAACTCTAAAACATCAGAACTTAAAACAACGTCCATTTGTTATTTCTTGTGTGGATTGATCGATGGTTCTACTTCACGAGGTATTGGCTGGGCCTCTGGAATGGCTGGAGATTCCAAAATTACCTTCTTCACAAGGCTCACAATTTGTGCTCGCTCTTGGCTGGGAGCTCCGGTGAGGTTGTTGGTTGAGGGCCTTGGTTTTTCTTCATGTCAGCCTCTCTATGAGCCTTTGAGGGCTTTCTCACAATATGATGGCTGGGTTCCAAGAAGACAGAAACTGAAGATCACTTAAGATGCAACCATCACGTCCACCGTATCCTATTGGTCAAGACAGGTCACCAGGCTAGTCAAAATTCACCTGTCAATGGGAGCAATGGAAAGACTACACTGCAAAAGGGCATGTGGGATGGGAGAAAACGTAACAGCAAGCTTTGGAAACATATCTACCACAGTCAAGAAAATTTGTTTTTTACTTTTCCCTTTGCTGCTTTCCTTCTCCTTTCCCCCGTATATTGGATTTTGAATCATATCACTTAGATTAAAATATGTTAAGTGCATAAGATGTTCTGATCCTAATTTACAAACTATATCAATGTAGATCAGTCAAGAGGAATGAGACCAGGCAATATCCATCCAAGGATTTTAAGGAACTCCAGGGAGAAATTATAATGATGTTCATTAAAATGTGTAGTTTGTGTCTCTCAAAACTTAGAAAAACAGGAGTTCAAGTTTCCCTGAGGATCTAAGTGCCAGGTACCATTCTGAATATTTTATATTCATCACCTCATTTAATTTTTGCAACACTTTGAGGTCAGTTTTATTATCTCCATTCTCTATATGAAGAAACTGAGGTTCAGAAAGACTAGATGAACTTGCCCAACTATCCACAGATATTAAACAAGTCAACTTGGTCTTAAAATTCAGGTATGTCCAACTCCAAAATCCCTGCTATGTCCACTTTGCTCCTGCTACCCAAAGAGTGGCTGCACAGCACTGTTATGCCATTAGGACAAGTGGAGGCCCCAGAAAGTTTCCATAAAGGTCAGGGCCCAGAGTGGGGATCCTAATTGGTAACAACTAAGGGAAGTAAGGTCTTGTAGGTCTTTATAGAACCGTTCAACTTCAGCTTCTTCAGCATTACTGGTTGGAGCATAGACTTGGATTACTGTGATACTGAATGGTTTGCCTTGGAAACAAACAGAGATCATTCTGTCGTTTTCGAGGTTGCATCCAAGTACTGCATTTTGGACTCTTTTGTTGACCATGATGGCTACTCCATTTCTTCTGAGGGATTCCTGCCCACAGTAGTAGATATAATGGTCATCTGAGTTAAATTCACCCATTCCAGTCCATTTTAGTTCGCTGATTCTTAGAATGTCGACATTCACTCTTGCCATATATTGTTTGACCACTTCCAGTTTGCCTTGATTCATGGACCTGACATTCCAGGTTCCTAATGCAATATTGCTCTTTACAGCATTGGACCTTGCTTCTATCACCAGTCACATCCACAGCTGGGTATTGTTTTTGCTTTGGCTCCATCCCTTCAGTCTTTCTGGAGTTGTTTCTCCACTGATCTCCAATAGCATAACGGGCACCTACTAGCCCTCAGAGTTCCCCTTTCAGTATCCTATCATTTTGCTTTTTCATACTGTTCATGGGGTTCTCAAGGCAAGAATACTGAAGTGGTTTTCCACTCCCTTCTCCATTGGACCACATTCTGTCAGACCTCTCCACATGACCCTCCCGTCTTGGGTGGCCCCACATAGCATGGCTTAGTTTCATTGAGTTAGACAAGGCTGTGGTCCATGTGATCAGATTGGCTAGTTTTCTGTGATTATGGTTTCAGGGAGTCTGCCCTCTCACAACACCTACCATCTTACTTGGGTTTCTCTTACCTTGGTCATACTGTTCATGGGGTTCTCAAGGCAAGAATACTGAAGTGGTTTTCCACTCCCTTCTCCATTGGACCACATTCTGTCAGACCTCTCCACCATGACCCTCCCGTCTTGGGTGGCCCCACATAGCATGGCTTAGTTTCATTGAGTTAGACAAGGCTGTGGTCCATGTGATCAGATTGGCTAGTTTTCTGTGATTATGGTTTCAGGGAGTCTGCCCTCTCACAACACCTACCATCTTACTTGGGTTTCTCTTACCTTGGACGTGCAGTATCTCTTCATGACTGCTCCAGTAAAGTGCAGCTGCTACTCCTTACCTTGGATGAGGGGTATCTCCTCACGGCCACCCCTCCTGATCTTGAAGGTGGAGTAGCTCTTCTCAGTCCTCCTCACCCATGCAACTGCCACTCCTTGGACGTGAGGTTGCTCCTCTCAGCCACCTCTCCTGACCTCGGGCGTGTGGTAGCTCCTCTTGGCCACCGCCCCAACCTCGGACATAGGGTAGCTCCTCTTGGCTGCTCTTGTGCCGAGACTCTACACATGAACATCACCAGATGGTCAACACCAAAATTGATC
>SJXQ01012483.1:90245-112678 GCA_006408695.1 Aepyceros melampus | reverse complement strand
AGGGAGGCCTGGCATACTGCGATTCATGGGGTCGCAAAGAGTCAGACAGGACTGAGCAACTGAACTGAACTGAACTGAACTGAAAACAGACTGATTAAAGCAGTGAAAGACTATGGGTATGGAAGGCAGTCAAAAATGATCAACCCAAGGCTAGCTGATCTCCCTGTAGAATCAAATTCAATGTGCTTAGATGTTCAGTTGTATCCAACTCTTTGTGATGCCATGGTCTGCAGCCTGCCAGGATCTTCTGTCCATGAGATTTTTTAGGCAAAAATACTAGAGTGGGTTGCCATTTCCTTCCCTATGATGGAAAGATCCCCTGCAGAAGGAAATGACAATCCACTACAGTATTTGTGCCTGAAAAATCCTATGAACAGAGGAGACTGGCAGGCTGCAGACCATTGTGTTCCAAAGAGTTGGACACAACTGAGTGACTAAGCACCACAGTCAAAGTTGATCAACCCCAGGATAACTGGTAGAAGCAAATTCATTGTAGAAGCAAACTGATTAATGAAATATAAATGCTTTTAGAGAAAGAGGAAAACTTTTCTGAAATACAGGAAGTATCAGAAACAAAGATGAGAGCATATAACATTTCTTGGGGAAAAATTTGATACAAAATTATCAATATGAAATATGTCTTGATTAAGTAACTGAAATTCAATGAGGAAGAAATTTTGCAAAGTCACTTATGACTGGAAAAAGAGCAGCCTATCTTCAGACTTCTCTACTAAATTGAATGAAAAACTCAGTGCAATAACTCTGAAATTTTGAAGGAAAGAAAATTTGACTGAAGGGGATTATACCAACCACACTGGTATTCTTAGTAAATGCTATAGCCTGCATCCTCAAACACACAAAAAAATAATTCCCTAGAAAATATAGCACTAGTGAGACTTTCTTGTCAAAAATAATCAAATGTAAACTTCTGAAAACTGAATTTTACTAATTAAGATATTAATAAAACACACTGAAATTATTTACATAAAATGTAAGGGGGAACAACCAGGGAAATAGGGTTACAAGAGCTTGTTAGTTGCCAACCTCATGAGTTTCCTGGGTGAAATCTGAAATTAGCTTCCATATATGAAGAACAAGTAGAGACCAAGGAAAGAGGCAGTCTACTTCGAAGTTGTAGGTGGCCATTTTAATAAGTAAGGGAACTCCCATATGAGGTTTGTTGTGGGCAGCCGTAACATGAGTAGATCTTCCTTATCTGCCTGCCAGAATCCTAAAAGTTTATGCCAAGTCCTTAACTGGGTTTAGTCATGTTTACTGTCCAGATGTTCTTAACAATACATTGCTCTCTTCAGGCTGTGACCTTGAAAATGGCTCCCACTGTGGAAGTGGTGAGCAGAATGTAAATTCCAAGGACACAGGAGGGAGAGAAGAGCCACTGATTGCCCACATCCATCAGCAGCCAGGTTCTCTCACTGACCTCCTCCAACAGAGATACATGTCTGAATATAAGCCATATAACAACACTTGAGAAGAGATATTAAGGGAAAAAAAAAAAAGATAGAATTCTACACAGAATAAACTCTCCCCTCCAAAAATGTCTCTATTCCAATTCTAGGAACCTGTCAATGAGTTATATTACATGACAAGAGGTGGAATGAGGGATTTACAAATGTGATCAAATTAAGGCTCCTTTGATGGGGAGATTTACCCAGTTATCTGGAAGCCTTCAATGTAGTCACAGGGGTCCTTATAAGTGGAAAGTGAAAGTGAAAGTGAAGTCACTCAGTCCGACTCTTAGCGATCCCATGGACTGCAGCCTACTAGGCTCCTCCACCCATGGGATTATAAGTAGAAGGTTATGACAAATAAGGAGACATAATACTGGACATAAAGGATGGAATGATACAACTGCTGGATCGAAGAGCGTAATAAACAAAGGAATGTGGGCTCCACAACCTGAAAAAGGCAAGAAAATGGAATCTCTCTTAGAACCCAGAGAGAACCAGTCCTGCTGATACTAACTTTAGCACAGTGAGACTGACTGTGGATTTCTGGACTCCAGAGCTACAAGAAAAATTCGCATTGTTTTAAATTGCTAAGTTTATGGGAATTTCTTAAAGCATCAATAGAAAACTAATACAGATGGAAAGCAGTTTAGGTACATTCATTTTTAAATTTTCCTTAAAGAAAACTAATAGGCATTAAATATAGAAATAAATCAAGAAATAATGCTTTCAATCTATTTAATCAAATTATAAGAAGAAGCCAAAAATTTAAAGTAAGAAAATATTAACCAATACAGTGGTCAATTGGTAGCTGGCATTGAGAAATGAAAGATCTTAAACTTAGAATTTTATATATACTATTAAAAGTTTTAGATATAATAGCTAATTTAAATAACACATTACAAACTTTCTAAAATACCTAAAGGAAGAATTGATGCTTTTGAACTGTTGGTGTTGGAGAACACTCCTGAGAGTCCCTTGGACTGCAAGGAGATCCAACCAGTCCTCTCTGAAGGAGATCAGCTCTGGGATTTCTTTGGAGGGGATGATGCTAAAGCTGAAACTCCAATACTTTGGCCACCTCATGCGAACAGTTGACTCATTGGAAAAGACTCTGATGCTGGGAGGGATTGGGGGCAGGAGGAAAAGGGGGCGGCAGAGGATGAGATGGCTGGATGGCATCACTGACTCGATGGACGTGAGTCTGAGTGAACTCCGGGAGTTGGTGATGACAGGGAGGCCTGGCCTGCTGCGATTCGCGGGGTCGCAAAGAGTCGGACACGACTAAGCGACTAAACTGAACTGAACTGAACTGAAAGGAAAATAGACACAAACAGACATATACACATGTGTGCGTATGTGTACACATGAACACACAAACACATGACTAAACTACAAACACACAAATATAAGGAAAATAAAAATGAAAAGTATTGTAAATAGAAAAAAGCATTAAAAACAAAGTAGATATTACAGAATTACAAACTAATACACATCTCATATCAATAAAAACTAATTCATTCAAGGGCTTCCCAGGTGACTTTAGTGGTAAAGCATCCACCTGCAGTGCAGGAGAATGGGGTTCTAAACCTAATCTGGGAAGATGCCCTAGAGAATGAAATGGCAATCCACTTCAGAATTCTTACGTGGGAAATCCTGTGAACAGAGGAGGCTGTCAGTTTACAGTTCAAGGGGTAGCAAAAGAATCAGACACAATTTAGTAACTAAACAAGTCATTCAATCGTAATAAAAGAAAAAATTCATGTATTTTATCAAAAAATCTTTACACATTGCTTGAAAGAAATGCATTAAACACTATGATTGAGAAAGCATAAAGGTAAAAAAGTAAATAAAGGCATAATAGACAAATGCTAACATGAGGGTAGAAAAATACCTTAATAAAATCAGAAAATGTACTTGGTAAAATGTAACACTAATTATGACAGAAAAAAACTTAGGAAAAAGAGAGAGGGAGGGAGGGAACTTTTTAAGTCTACTAAGTATCTATAAAAACCCCAGAGAAAACATCAAACTTAATACGAAAACAATGAATACTTTCCCTCTGAGACCTGGAAAAAAATAGATATACATCCAAACACCACTGCTGTTCAATTTTGCCCCTAAGGCCAAACTTTTAAAATAATTGAAAAAATAAAACTTTTAACTGTGGGGACAGAAGAAATAAAATTTTCATTATTCACAGGTGATTTATTTATAAATATAAAAAATATGAAATAACATAAAATTGTAAGATCAATAAATTAGTAAAATCACTGAATTTATTAACATAAAATGATTGTATCTCTACATTTAAAAAATAAAACAGTAAATTAATAAACAAAATATGCTATTTATTTTTGTTGTTTTTCAGTAGCTAAGTCATGTCTGACCCTTTGTGACCCTATGGATGGTAGCACACCAGGCTTCCCTATCCTTCACTATCTCCTGGAGTTTGCTCAAATTCATGTCCATTGAGATGGTGATGCTATCTAACAATCTGGCATCAGTCATGTCCGACTCTGTGCGACCCCATAGACGGCAGGCCACCAGGCTCCCAGGTCCCTGGGATTCTCCAGGCAAGAACACTGGAGTGGTTTGCCATTTCCTTCTCCAATGTATGAAAGTGAAAAGTGAAAGTAAAGTTGCTCAGTCGTGTCCGACTCTTAGCAACCCCATGGACTATAGCCTACCAGGCTACAGCACCACAATTTGAAGCATCAGTTCTTTGGCACTCAGCCTTCTTTATGGTCCAACTCTCGCATCCAAACAAGACTACTGGAAATACCATAACTTTGCCTATATGGGCCTTTATACTAGAAGCATAATTTATCAGAAGTGGAGGAATATATATCTAAAGAAACATTTTCAAGACTCTTATATCTACAATATTATGAAACAAATTAAAAAAAAACAATTAGATCATTATGTCTTGAGTTGATATACTGCACGCCAAAAACATCAATTTTCTGCATCAGTTCTTTGGCACTCAGCCTTCTTTATGGTCCAACTCTCGCATCCAAACAAGACTACTGGAAATACCATAACTTTGCCTATATGGGCCTTTATACTAGAAGCATAATTTATCAGAAGTGGAGGAATATATATCTAAAGAAACATTTTCAAGACTCTTATATCTACAATATTATGAAACAAATTAAAAAAAAACAATTAGATCATTATGTCTTGAGTTGATATACTGCACGCCAAAAACATCAATTTTCTGCAAACTAGTCTGTATATTGAATGAAATTGCTTGGAAATCCAAGGAATATTTTTTGAGAATATGGGAAAACTGATTCTAGAGTTTATGTGGAAATTAGAAAGGTTAAGAATAGCCAAGGTAAAAATAGGAACAGAAGCCAAGGACTTAACTAACAATACCATGTATCAAGACCAGAGCTGTTGTGATTAAAGTAGTTTGTTATTGGAACATGCATACAAAATGAGAAAGGATCAGAAAGGCCACAAACAGACCAACACATTTAGAATCAATAGATTCATGATAAAGGGGGCAGTGAAGTAGAGTACAAAAAATATTGCTCCTTCCAATAAAGAATTGAAATGTGAAAATATGAACAAAAAAATTTATAGAAGGTCTGTAACTTATTTATAATCTTCAAATGGCAATGGTCTTTTTAATCAGCACCCAAAATACAAAAGCTAGGAAAAACATATTAAGTAAACTTTGGCCACCTGATGCGAAGAGCTGACTCATTGGAAAAGACCCTGATGCTGGGAAAGATTGAAGGCAGGAGGAGAAGCGGATGACAGAGGATGAGTTGGTTGGATGTCATCACCAACTCAATGGACATGAGTTTGGGTAGGCTATAGGAGTTGGTGATGGACAGGGAGGCCTGGTGTGCTGCAGTTCATGGGGTGGCAAAGAGTTGGACATAACTCAGTGAATAAACTGAATGAGCAACTCATTAGTCTACCATTAAACTAGTTAAACTTTAAATATTGAATATTAGATGGTGGCTTAGTTGCTAAGTCAGGTCCGGCTTTTACGACCCCAGGGACTGTAGCCTGCCAGGCTCCTCTGTCCATGGAATTTCCCAGGCAAGAATATTGGAGTGGGTTGCCATTTCCTTCTCCAGTTGATCTTCCCAACCCAGGAATCCAAGCCAGTCTCCTGCATTGCAGGCGGATTCTTTACTAATTGAGCTACAAGAGAAGTCCTAGAATCCTATAAATTATAATATCGCCATTTAAGAATGTGAGTCTATTTGCCACAAAACAGCTTAGAAGATCAAGATTCTGCCATTTCCAATTTTATTTATCATACAATTTTTAAAATATGCTTTAGCTTTTCTACTAATTTATCTGAGGCTTATTGAAAAATCACTTGCAGAACTGAGGATTTTTAGAAGGTTGACAATTGAAACATTCATCTATCTTTAAATATATTTTAGACACCACTGTCTTATTAAATTACCAACTTTTTATAGTAATCATTTTGCTAATAAGAGGAAAAGCAAAGAAATTTCTATGGCTAAAAAAATTGGAATACAGAAAAGATTTCTTAGCACTCCCATTGATATGCTTATAATTATGGTATTGGTGTCATATGTATAACACAAAATAGACCAGCTTGGTGACATGGTTATTCATTAACTTGATTTCTGTGTCAACTTTGAGTTTCAATGTATTGTTATAAGATGCTGACTTTTCTATATACAATTCATACATAACAACTGCTGTTTAAATATTTGCTCTCAGACTTAACTTGGACAAAGAAGTGTAATCTCTTCATTCTATATCTATGTAAGGTTTTGAGATCTTCAAATTCAATCTTGTCATTAGATAGCAACCTCTTTTTGATATATATTTAGATATAAGTAACTTTGGGTGTTCAGATCAATATTTATATTACAACATTACAAGTTTTATAAAAATATCCAATAACTCATAACACAGAAACATGTTTTATAAGTACCCTCTAGAAGTATTGTTCTTGATGCATACTTAGCATAAGAAACTTTAATTTTAATTAATGTCTTTTGCTAATTTCTTCTGTAAAGATATTTTACCAAAATTATATATAATTGTACTACTTGATTCCCGATGGCTCAATTGGTAAAGAATCCACCTGCAATGTTGGAGACATGGGTTCATTCCTTGGGTTGGGAAGATCCCCTGCAGAAGGGAAAGGCTACCCACTTCAATATTCTGGCCAAGGGAATTCCATGGACTGTACAATCCATGGAGTCACAAAGAGTTGGACACAACTGAGCTACTTTCACTTCACATACTACTTGCTGGGCATTCCAGGGGGCTCAGTGGTAAAGAATCCACCTGGCAATGCAGGAGACAAGGGTTTCATCCCTGGGTTGGGAAGATCCCCTGGAGGAGGAAATGGCAACTCATTCCAATATTCTTGCCTGGGAAATCCCATGGACAGAGCAGCCTGGTGGGCTACAGTCCATGGGGTCACAAAGAGTCCAACACAACTAAGCAACGGAACGCATATGCCAGCAGTACTGCCTACCACTTACCTCTGCTTGTTTCTGTTTATATTTATGTTCCCAAGGGACATGAACGTTGTTTTATTAGTCTTTTACTCTTTGCCAGTATTCAGAAGAGCATTCTTATAGTATGTAAATAACATTTTTATATGCAGGAATTAATGAACTGGCACAAATATTCAAGAAACCAGATCTCTGCAAAGATTAGCAAGTGATTCAGTTAGTGCCTTCTACTTGATCTTTGCTTATCTCAGTGAGGGCCTATCTCTCCTCAGTGCTTTTTGCTAAGTAGCCTCTTACAGGAAGGATGTTCCTGCTCAAAATTGTAATTACTGGGACTGAACAAAGATCAGTCAGTCACAAACTGATGAGATAATATTGCAGAAACCAGTAATTGAGAAACCAAGCATCACACTCAGAGAGTTGGAGAACTCAAGTCTATTACAACGGCGGGCCCAGAGGAGTTAACATTCCAAGTTCTGAGCCCCAGTCAAAGGGGTTACAGAATTTTTATAGACAGACTATAGTGGGAAACACTAGCTGCTAATAGGCTGGTTTAAGCTAAGGGGTTTCATACACATGGGAACAGCAGTCGAGATGGGGAGGGGGATGCCTGACCTTTACATGGACAGGCATGATTAAGCTGGTTTGCAGGGGCTGGGCATTTGCAAACAGCAGGACAAGGGTGAGTGAGACAAGCTCCAGTTTCTGGTATTGTAAGTCCCCACTTTCTGAGACTACGTGACCTGTATGATCCAGACTTTGCGAAGAGTAATCTGAATTACAGAGGCAGAAGGAGCAGGAGGTTATGTAAAATTTTAACTTTTCCTCTTCAATAAAATCAATCTGGTACACAGGTGGCTCAGATGGTAAATAATCCACCTGCAATGTGGGAGACCTGGGTTCAATCCCTGGGTGAGGGAGATCCCCTGGAGAAGGGAGTGGCAACCCACTCCAGTAAAATTTCATGGATATAGAAGCCAGATGGGCCGCAGTCCTTGGGGTTGCAGAGAGTCAGACACGACTGAGCGACTGACACATTTACTTTCACACAGACAGCTACCAAGATTATAGGCCAAATTCTGAGCTCTGATTGATTGGAGGATGTGGAATCTAAGATATGCTGTGAGCCTATGACTTCTTACAATTGTTTGTTTTAGGTTCAGCTATAAGAAGTCACTACTAGGACTTCTTGGTTGTCCAGTGGTTAAGAACCCACGTGCCAATGCAGGGGACACGGGTTCCAGCCCTGGTCCAGGAAGATTCCACATGCCGTGGAGTAATAAGCACATGTGCCACAACTACTGTAGCCTGTGCACCCTAGAGCCCATGCTCTATGTCAACTGCAAATTGGCACTTACCAAGAGCATTACCAATGACTGAACAACAAACGCGTTTGCAGTCTGCCTCTACGGAGATTGAAACCCATGCTGCTATAGCTGGTGACCTTCAACAACCCCTGAGGGAGTTCAGGGTGGACTGAGGCACTCTGTGCTCCAGAGAATTTGGTGGGACAAGTCTTTAGATAGTTGGATGTTTTTAGAAACAGATTTTATGAACTCCATCCTTGCATCTCCTCATATCTGCTGCTGCTGCTGCTGCTGCTAAGTTGCTTCAGTCATGTCCGACTCTGTGCGATCCCAGACACAGCAGCCCACAAGTCTCCCTCGTCCCTGGGATTCTCCAGGCAAGAACACTGAAGTGGGTTGCCATTTCCTTCTCCAATGCATGAAAGTGAAAAATGAAAGTGAAGTTTCTCAGTCGTATACAACTCTTAGCAACCCCATGGACTGCAGCCTGCCAGGCTCCTCCATCCATGGGATTTTCAAGGCAAGAGTACTGGAGTGGGGTGCCATTGCCTTCTCCACTTCTCATATCTAGAGAAGCACTAAATCCCTTCATGGTGACATCAGAGCCTCACGATTAACAAAAAACCTTTTATAAATTGAGTGCTTCATGGCACTGAACTCCCCCTTTACCAAAGCCTTATATATTGACTTTCCCCACTGCCGCTTTGGAGCAATCTCTCAGAGCTATTTGAGATGCTGCCTCCCAGGCTGCAGTCNGTTTATGATCACTAGGTAACTGAAAAGGCACAAAAACATAGATGAACAATGTTCTCTAATGCCTTGATAGTTGTCTAATAAATTAGGGTTTCTGGATTGTTAAAAAAAAAAAAGAGCTAATACCTATCTTTGTCAAAATCTTCCCCAAAATGGAAGAGGGTGGAACACTTCCAAATTCATTCTATGAGGCCAATATTACCCTAATATCAAATCCAGACAAAGACATTAGAAAAAAAAGTTACAGGTCAGTATCTCTGATGAATATAGATGCAAAAATCTTCAAGAAAATATTCACAAATCTAATTCAGCAATATATAAAAGGGATCATAGACAATGATCAAGTTGGATTTAATACAGGGGTACAAAGATCATTCAATATTTGTAAATCATTTCATGGGAAACACCATGTTAACAATAGGAAGGATAAAAATCACATACTCATCTCAATAGACAGAAAAAGCATTTGCCAAAATTCTACATCCTTTTAAGATAAAAGCTCCCATTAAAATTGGTTTAGAGGGATGAAAAGTGGGTATAGAAGTTGAAATATATATTTTAACACAACAAAGGCCACTTATGAAAAACCTATGCTAACATTATAATTACTGCTGAAAAGGTAAAAACTTTTTCTCTAAAATCAGGAACAATGCAAGGAAACCCACCTTTGCCATGGATAAAAATCACATACTCATCTCAATAGACAGAAAAAGCATTTGCCAAAATTCTACATCCTTTTAAGATAAAAGCTCCCATTAAAATTGGTTTAGAGGGATGAAAAGTGGGTATAGAAGTTGAAATATATATTTTAACACAACAAAGGCCACTTATGAAAAACCTATGCTAACATTATAATTACTGCTGAAAAGGTAAAAACTTTTTCTCTAAAATCAGGAACAATGCAAGGAAACCCACCTTTGCCACTTCTATTTAACACAGTATTAGAAGGCTTAGCACAGCAATCAGACAATAAACAAAAGGCCTCCAAATTGAAAAAGAAGTGGTAAAATTGTCACTGTTTGCATATGTGATATTATATACAGAAAGCTGTAAAATCACCAAAAAGTTATTAGAACTAATAAATATATTCATTAAAGTTGAAAATACAAGATTAATGTACAGAAACCTGATGCTTTAGGAACAATGCAAGGAAACCCACCTTTGCCACTTCTATTTAACACAGTATTAGAAGGCTTAGCACAGCAATCAGACAATAAACAAAAAGCCTCCAAATTGAAAAAGAAGTGGTAAAATTGTCACTGTTTGCATATGTGATATTATATACAGAAAGCTGTAAAATCACCAAAAAGTTATTAGAACTAATAGATATATTCATTAAAGTTGAAAATACAAGATTAATGTACAGAAATCTGATACTTTTCTATACCCTAATAATGAACTATCAGAAAGAAAATTTAAGGAGACAATCCCATTTACATTCACATCAAAAAAATAAAATATCTAGGAAAAAACATAACCAAGGAGATGAAATACCTACACCCTTAATACTATAAAACTTTGATGAAGTAATGGACAATGATATTAAGAAATGGAAATATATTTCATGTTCCTAGATTAGAAGAACTAAAATTGTTAAAAAGTACATACTATGCTGGTGAGGGACAGGGAGGCCTGGGGTGCTGAGGTCCAGGTCTTAAAGGAATCTGACATGACTTGGCAACTAAACAACAACAAAATATCTAAAGCAATCTACAGATTTAATGCAATCCCTGTTAAAATTCCCAAGGCATTTTTCACAGAACTAGAAAAAATAATCTTAAAATTTATATGAAAACTACTAAAGATTCTGAATTAATCTATAACAAAGGAGACAAGAATATACAATGGAGAAAAGACAGTATCATCAATAAGTGGTTCTAGAAAAATGGAACAGCCTCATGTAAAAGAATGAAATTAGAATATTTTCTCACATCATATACAAAAATAAACTTGAGGTGGATTAAAAACCTAAAATGTAAGACCTAAAAACAAAACTTCTATAACAAAATGCAGGCAGAATACTCTGACATAAACTGTAACTATATTTTTTGGATCTGACTCCTAAGGGTAAAGAAGTAAAAGCAAAAATAAACAAATGGAATCTAATTAAACTTAAAAACTTTTGTACAGCAAAGGAAATTATTGACAAAATGAAAAGAAAACCTACTGAATGGAAGATCATAACTGCAAATTATATGATTGATAAGGGGTTGATGTCTAAAACAATAAACAGCTCATCCTACTTGTATAAGCTTATATAAACAGCTCATACAATTCCCCCACAAAAAAAAAAAAAGAAAAAAAAAAGCCCAATTAAAAAAATGAGCAGAAGGCCTGAATAGAAGGCCAACATTATTCATAAGAAGATATACAAATGGGCAACAGAGCACACACAAAAATGCTTAACATCATGAATCAGGAGAGAAATGCAAAGAAAAACCACAGTGAGGTAACACCTGATACCCGTCAAAACCGGCTATTATCAAAATATACAAGTAACAAATGTTGGCCAGAACGTGGAGAAAAGGGAACCATAGTATAATGTTAGTGGTATTGCACATTGGTGTGACCACTAGGGAAAACGGTGTGGAGGTTCTTCAGATAACTAAAAATAGAACCGCCATGATTCAGCAATTCCACTGCTGGGTATATATCTGAAAAATAAAAAAAAATGAAAACACTAATATGAACAGATAGATGCACCCCAGTGTTCATAGTATAGTATTTGCAATAGGTAATTTGCAATGCTGCTGCTGCTGCTAAGTCACTTCAGTCGTGTCCGACTGTGCAACCCCATAGACGGCAGCCCACTAGGCTCCCCCGTCCCTTGGATGCTCCAGTCAAGAACACTGGAGTGGGCTGCCATTTCCTTCTCCAATGCATAAAAGTGAACAGTGAAAGTGAGGTCTCTCAGTCGTGCCTGACTCTTAGCGACGCCATGGACTCCAGCCTACCAGGCTCCTCCGTCCATGGGATTTTCCAGGCAAGAGTACTGGAGTGGGGTGCCATTGCCTTCTCCTGGTAATTTGCAATAGGTAAATTTTAAAGCAACCCAAGTGTCTATCAACAGATAAAGAAGACATTGTGTTTATATACATAGACAAAAGTAACTGTCATTCAGTTAGAGGGTGAGGATAAAATGAGGGTGTCTGCCCAGCCTTGTCCCTAGATTTTATATACATATATATGTATATAAATACAATAGAATATTGTTGTTTAGTTGCTAAGGCTTGTCCAGTTCTTTGCAACACCATGGACTACAGCCTGCTAGGCTCCTCTGTCTATAGGATTTCCTAGGCATCATTACTGGAGGGGGTTGCCATTTCCTACTCCAGGGGATCTTCCTAACCCAAAGGTTGAACCCTGTCTCCTATAAGTCTCTTGCATTGCAGGTGGATTCTTTACTGCTGAGCGATCAGGGGCCACAAAATAGAATATTACTCAGCCATAAAAAAGAATGAAATTCTGCCATTTGCAAGAACATGGATGAACCTAGAGAATAGTACACTTAGTGAAATAAGTCAGAATAAGATAAATACTCTATGTTATTACTTACACATAGAATCTAAAAAATAAACAAATTTATGTAACAAAACATATTCACAGATTTAAAGAACCAGCTAGTGGTGGCACCCCACTCCAGTACTCTTGCCTGGAAAATCTTACTCCAGGGGATCTTCCTAACCCAAAGGTTGAACCCTGTCTCCTATAAGTCTCTTGCATTGCAGGTGGATTCTTTACTGCTGAGCGATCAGGGGCCACAAAATAGAATATTACTCAGCCATAAAAAAGAATGAAATTCTGCCATTTGCAAGAACATGGATGAACCTAGAGAATAGTACACTTAGTGAAATAAGTCAGAATAAGATAAATACTCTATGTTATTACTTACACATAGAATCTAAAAAATAAACAAATTTATGTAACAAAACATATTCACAGATTTAAAGAACCAGCTAGTGGTGGCACCCCACTCCAGTACTCTTGCCTGGAAAATCCCATGGATGGAGGAGCCTGGTAGGCTGCAGTCCATGGGGTCGCAAAGAGTTGGACATGACTAAGCAACTTCACTTTCACTTTTCACTTTCATGCACTGAAGAAGGAAATGGCAACCCACTCCAGTGTTCCTGCCTGGAGAATCCCAGGGACGGGGGAGCCTGGTGGGCTGCCGTCTGTGGGGTCACACAGAGTCGGACAGGACTGAAGCGACTTAGCAGTAGCAGCAGTGGTTACTAGTGGGATGAAGGAAAGAGAAGAGGAGAACAAAGGGTACGGGATTTAGAGACACAAACTGCTATATGTAAAATAAGTAAGCAACAAGAATATTTTGTACAGCATAGGAAATGTAAGTCTTTTTTGTAATAATTCTAAATGGAATATAATCTATAAAACTGTTCCATCACTAGGCTGTACACTTGAAACTAATATTGCAAATTAACTACACTAGTAAAATCAATAAACATACTAACGTCTGTGCCATACTACTAAGCAGTCTTCATTTCTCTCTGAAATTTTTGGGCACAATTTACACATTAAAACATTGAAGAAAATAAAACTATAAACATAGTAAGCAAAAAAAGATCCAGTTTATTAGGTACACAAAGTTGGGAAGCACTTATCAATAGTATGACTTGAATAGTTTAAAGCAAAGTTCTGATGATTAAAGTAGACTGTTTGTGAAGTAATATTATATCAAATAATTTCTAAAATAATACTTTTTTAATATAGTGAAGACATCATATCTAGGTTGGAAAAATCTAGGGACAAGGCTGGGCAGACACCCTCATTTTATCCTCACCCTCTAACTGAATGACAGTTACTTTTGTCTATTAAATCAAAAGGAACTTGTGAAAGTTGCTCAGTCATGTCCAACTCTTTGTAACGCCAGTACTATACAGTCCATAGACTTCTCCAGGCCAGAATACTGGAGTGGGTAGCCTTTTCCTCCTCCAGGGGATCTTCCCAACCCAGGGATCAAACTGAGGTCTCCTGCATTGCAGGCAGATTCTTTACTGACTGAGCTATTACGGAAACCCAGGAGCTTGCAAGATGCATAATTGATAAGCTGACTGTTTAAGCAAGAATGTCAATAATTCTTCATTATACTTTTTATGAAGTATTGTATTTTCTATAAGTGCAAGTTCTTTTCCGGTCATTTTTTTCTTCTCGGTTGATTCTCTGTATTTTCTTAATATCTAGTTTGTACACTTTTTGCCCTAAGAAGCATTATCAAAGGCTTGGTTTCTTTTGTGTATTCTCTAGTTCCTAAATCAGTCTCTATGAATTGTTTTTAAAAAATGTACAATACATTGCCAAACATCAGTATTGAGTTAGTGTATGGGTGTATAATATTATTATTTGCCTAGATATTCTAAAATTTAAGCCTTTAAAAGCACACATTTATTCTGGGTATTCAAAACTGCTTAACAGTATCAAATACTTTCTAAAGCAAGATTTACCTTTTGAAATGTATGCATGTATTTATTGCACATAACCATTAGAAGCTGTACAAAAAGCATGACCATTCAGCACTTACTCATATCTCCCAAACAATTTTAATCAGATGTCTGGTTGAATGTATTTTAATCATGTGATCTCTGTTTTTCAGGAGAAATAAAACAAAACACAGCCCCAAATTCTGGCTTTCGGGAGAAATACAACAAAACACAGCCAGTGTTGTTATCTGTTGTTATAGTGTCTCTCTTTTTTCTAAGCTATTTTAAGTCATGAAGCTCGGCATTATGTCCTATACAGCTAAGCTAAAGCAAGCATGGAAGTGCAAGTGGTAGTCGCTTAGTCATGTTTGTCCAACTCTTTGTAACCCCATGGACTGGACTGTTCGTGAAATTCTCCAGGCAAGAATACTGGAGTGGGTTGCCATACCTTTCTCCAAGGGATCTTCCCTACCCGGGATCAAACCCAGGTCTCCTGCTTCATAGATTCTTTATAGTTTGAGCTACCCAGGAAGCCAAAGCAGGCATAGAAATCTTGAAACACAAAAGGATTTTAAAGCAGAAAAAGTAAATCAATATTAAAATTCAATGCATGCTAATGATTTTATCTTCAAAGTGTAGAAGATGGATTTTTAATTTTTTTTTTCTCCTTTGCATGTCTCTCAGTATATAGAGATACAACTCTTAAGGTACTAGTACATTAGAAATACCAGCAAAAAAGAAAAGTTATAAACACGTCTTAACCTCCAAGTAGTAACTTGTTACTTTTATGGAATTTATAACATTACAGTTTTTTTTTTTTTTTAGATTTCTATGCTCTGCTGTACCAAGTTGCTTCAGTCATGTCTGACTCTTTGCAACCCTATGGACTATATCCTGCCCAGCTCCTCTGTCCATGGGATTCTTCAGGCAAGAATACTGGAGTGGGTTGCCATTTCCTTTGCTAGAGGATCTTCCTGACCCAGGGATCAAGCCCATGTCTCTTACCTCTCACGCACTGGCAGAAGTTGCTTTACTATTAACACCACATGGGAAGCTCAGCCACAAAAGCAATCAAGAAATAGATTTTGTGAGAAATATTCTTAATTTTCTCAAATAATTATTTTTTAAATAATAATATTTTCCTAATAAGTCAAGAGTTGGTATACATGTGTTTGGGATACACAAACATTTAAAAATTTCTAAAGGAGAGTACATGTATAAATGGGGAAACTGAGGCACAGATAATCAAAAGGAAAAAAATATTTTTGAACTGAATATGTAAGATATTGAGTAGCTACACATTACTCAGAGTTTCAAAAGACTTCAAGTTAAATAAATCAAGAGGAGATTGGAAAATAAAAGGGAACCAGATTATTTAACTCATGGGTTTGTAGCATCTATCCACCCCAAGAAGGCTTCCCTTGCAACTCAGCTGGTAAAGAATTCACCTGCAATGCAGGAGACCCCAGTTAGATTCCTGGGCGGGGAAGATCCGCTCAGATTGGATAGGCTACCCACTCCAGTATTCTGGTCTGGAGAATTCCATGGACTGTATATTACATGGGTTGCAAAGAGTCAGACACGACTGAACGGCTTTCACTTTCACTATCCACCTCCACCCCCACCCCACACAAGTTTTAAAAAAGGAATTATGAAGTTGAAATCAAATAAATGCAACTTTTAAGTATACTTGAATGTATCTGAACTATGGTAAAAACTCTGTTCCATATAAATAAATAAATAAATATATATATATTTTTTTTCTCAAATGAAAGGAAACATTGAAAACACTGTGAAATAAAAAGAGACACACAAAGAAAATCATTGGTAACAAGGACTTGATAGAAACCTTTTAACCAGCTCAGGAAAACTGTGGGAAGGCTGGGTAATCAGGATGGACGCTTAAGGTTCTGTGCCAATTAGAGTCTGAAAGCTATAGCTGCTTCCTGGATGCATAATAACAAATTTACTGAGGAGATAATTTGTGAGAGAACTGAACACGGGTCTAATGCTGTTCATGATTATAGACCCTCTTGAATACTGCCTGAGAAATTTCAATAATTTTCAGTAATACAGGCAGAAATTTAACACAAGTTCTATAATGAAAATAACAGTTTAGTGGAACAGTGGGATCAAAGGTGATTACGAACTTGTACCTGTTAATACAACGCAGAATTTTGAATGGATGGCCAAAGGAAATTGGGTCTAACTACTCATAGCACAATGTGCTTTCATTTCCAGACTGATCTTGCTGGAAATTCAGAACAGACACAAACACCTGCCCTGTGCAATTGTGTTTCAGTGTTGCTGTTGTTGTTTAGTCACTAAGTTGTGTCCAATTCTTTGTGATCTCATGTCACCCCAGGCAAGAGTACTGGAGTGGGTTGCTATTTCCTTCTCTAGGGGATCTTTCCGATCCAGGGCTTGAACATGTATCTCCTGCGTTGGCAGACGGTTTCTTTACCAGTGAGCCACCAATGAAGACCCTGCTCTGTGTTTCAGTGTACCAGGGCATAAGAGAGCCCTGCTAATGGAGCATATTAAAGGCAATTGCATTTGCCTGTCTCTTCTGTTACTGAAGCCACTCCAGGAATTATTATTAATAATCTTGGCTCAATTGGTAAAGAGTCTACCTGCATGGCGGGAGACCAGGGTTCAATCCCTGGGTCGGGAAGATCCCTTGGAGAAGGAAATGGCAATGCACTCCAGCCCCTACTCTGTGTTTCAGTGTACCAGGGCATATTCTTGCCTGGAGAATCCCAGGGATGGGGGAGCCTGGTGGGCTGCCGTCTATGGGGTCGCACAGAGTCGGACATGACTGAAGCGACTTAGCAGTAGCAGCAGCAGCAGTAGGGCATAAGAAGAGCCCTGCTAATGGAGCATATTAAAGGCAATTGCATTTGCCTGTCTCTTCTGTTACTGAAGCAACTCCAGGAATTATTATTAATCATCTTGGCTCAATTGGTAAAGAGTCTACCCACATGGCGGGAGACCAGGGTCGGGAAGATCCCTTGGAGAAGGAAATGACAATGCACTCCAGTATTCTTGCCTGGAGAATTTCCATGGACAGGGGAGTCTGGTGGGCTAAGTTCACGGGGTCACAAAGAATTGGACATGACTGAGGAACACTTTCACTTTCTCCAGGAAAAGTGAAAAATTCCATAGGATCAATACAGCCTCTGTGTGCAATTTCAAGCTAGCAACATGACCTGATTGGATATGGAGTTGAGAAAAGATGTGCATAATCAACTTTTACAAGAAGGTGTGAGCCAGCCACCCACAGAGACAGCAGCAGTCCCTAAATTTCATAAGAACAGCAGTCCCAAACAATCATATACATGACTTCCCTGGTGGCTCAGACAGTGAAGAGTCTGTCTACAATGCAGGAGACCCAGGTTCGATCCCTGGGTTGGGAAGATCCCCTGGAGAAGGAAATGGCAATCCACTCCAGTACTATTGCCTGGAAAATCCCATGGACAGAGAGCCTAGTAGGCTACAGTCCATGGAGTCACAAAGAGTCAGACATGACTGAGAGACTTCCTTTGGCTTCTTGTATAACTTAAGAGCATTTAAAGGACATTTATGAAAATGACTCATCTACCATTCTTGATCTCTATATTCAGAATCTATAATACATTTTAGTCTACTCTTAACTATAAGTGTGTACTATCCACATAGATTTCTAACCTTTTAAGGGAAATATTCTATCAGATACATGCATAGGAATTTTGTTAGGTTCTGAGACCTGTTGAATTATCAAGTATCTTTTTTTTTTTTAACTTTATTTTACTTTACAATACTGTATTGGTTTTGCCATACATCAATATGAATCCGCCACGGGTGTACCTGAGTTCCAAATCCTGAACCCCCCTCTCACCTCCCTCCCCATACCATCTCTCTGGGTCATCCCAGTGCACCAGCCCCAAGCATCCTGTATCCTGCATCGAACCTAGACTGGCAATTCATTTCTTACATGATAATATACATGTTTCAATGCCATTATCCCAAATCATCCTGCCCTCTCCCTCTCCCATGGAGTCCAAAAGTCTGTTTTATTTTTTATTTATTTATTTATTTTATCTCACTCAGAGGTTTCCAACACATTTTATTTTGCTGACCACCAGTTTGCAGCTTCTGAGGACCGACACGGTTATCAGTCCCCACCCAATGTCCAGTTAGTTTCAGTTCTGCTGCAGCCCCTTGGTCCTACACACTGAAGTTAATGGCTTGAGTTCCAGTAACATGTGCGAAGAGGCTGCACTTTGGCTCCTGAAGGAGGACGAGTCCAAGGTAGAGCCTCTTCCAGGGCTTTGCTCCCGCGTGGTGGTTTCCTTCGGCAAGAAGTTGAGCCATTCTCGACTTTGGTGCCTGTAGGCAGGAAGTGCTCAGAAGCGGGCGGTGGGACATGCGGGGACAGTGTGACATGTGAGGAGAGGAGCCTCTCCTATTGGTTCAGTAGGTGAAAATAAAAGGAAGTCTCTGTTTGAGTTCCAGTAACATGTGCAAAGAGGCTGCGCTTTGGCTCCTGAAGGAGGACGAATCCAAGGTAGAGCCTCTTCCAGGGCTTTGCTCCTGCGTGGTGGTTTCCTTTGGCAAGAAGTTGAGCCATTCTCGACTTTGGTGCCTGTAGGCAGGAAGCGCTCAGAAGTGGGCGGTGGGACATGCGGGGACAGTGTGACATGTGAGGAGAGGAGCCTCTCCTATTGGTTCAGTAGGTGAAAATAAAAGGAAGCCTCTGTTTTTAAGGAACACGGATAAACACCTTTTTAGACCACCTATTTGTTCTGGAACTACAAAATTTAATTCAAGAAAATATAGGTCCCGTGAAAGACTTGAAAGTTTTATAAAACTAAAATCTAGTTTTCCCCCAATAAATTTTATTTTAGCCAAAACCCTCTTGATGCTTCTAAAATAATACTAAATGGGGCATCTGATTATACAAGAGCAATAAAAAAATTAAATATTTATTTGAATAACAAGTTGAAGTTCGAGCTGCATGGTTGGCCAATGCAGGTTTCCACACAGATCACAGGAAGCGTGCACGGAAAAGGACTGGCGCAAAGGACAAAATAATGCTAAGAATCAGGCTAAACAGCTGGATTTTAAGGGAACAAAAGGTCTGAAATCACTATACAAAATATAAAATGTATTAAACACGACTATCCACAGAACAGTCTTTATTATTGATTATATTTAAAAATTATTTGTGTAGTTAATTATATGCTGACTTGTAAATGAGTATTATACATGAACCCCCTTTCAGAGGCAATTCCTTGCTGTGCTATTGAACATCTAATTACATTGAAAAAAGTGTCCTTTTTTGCTGTCAATGAAGAAAACAGTTAATGATACTACTGCAAGTATTAGGAAGGCTACAAAAAAAAGAAAGAAAGAACATTTCTTTTTTGTCTTCAAAGTGCTTTCCATGCAGTTAAGCACTTGCCTGGTTTAGCTGAATGCACCCTTGGGTCAAAGAGATGCTCTTGAATTAGAAGACTAGAAGGATTCATGCAACCCTCTTGCTACCGGGACACCGTTGTGTCACTCCCTCGCCAATCCTGTCTTTCCAGAATATCACCAGAATACCATTCCAGACACTTCAAAAAGGATCAGGCGGATAATGATAAATATACATAAAATGAAAAAACACAAACTGCTATGACACTACGACAGGTAATGTCTGTGCTACGTGAAAGCACCTTTAAAAAGAGCCTACTCGGCAAGAGATAAGTGTCTAAAGATTCAAAATGAATCAACAGTATTGGATAACAATATAATTCTCAACTCAGAAGCTGCCTCAAGATTAGGTGCATCTTCAGTTAATGTAACGGGGAAAAAAAGGCAATGGATTTTATTTGATTAATTGCATCCACTCACAAATCGACCTAAGGTCACCAGATGTGTAGACACAATGAGATTTTTCGTTGTTGTTTATAGTCTTTAATTGAAATGATGATAAAGGAAATAGAGCTATTTAAAAACAAAACCACACAGCTGCCTTGGCCTAGATTACGAGGTGGCACCGGGTGTGGGGTTCACATTCTGAGTGGCCACCTGTGGTGCGACCTCAATGATCCGGGGCTTGTCTATGATCCTGGCTGTGCGGTTATCCTTCTCCACGATCCCAATAATCCATGCTTGGTGGCCTTCACCATATTTGGGGGACTTGATCTCTGCACAGAATCGAGCTGCTTGCTCACGTGGTAGACAGATCAGGAGGCCGCCTGAGGTTTCTGGGCAGGTCCCGTGCATGAGCCCAAACATGTTTCTGCAGGCCTTGCTCACGGCTGCCATCTTGGCCAGGACGGGAAGGTTGTGAATCACAAAGGATACCTCGTTCCTCTGCTGTTTGGCCAGGTTCTGTGCATGGCCCAGAATCCCGAAGCCCGTAATGTCAGTGGCCGCGTGGGCGTTGAACGTGTGCCTGAGTCCTGCCGCTGTCCTGTTGAGCCTAGCCATGTTCATCATCGCCTCCTGGTACGCCAGCTCCACATCCTCCTGGGTGACCACTAGCTTGATTTTATTCCACTTCTCAGGAATATCCAGCCACTGGTGCACAGCCACGGCCACTTGCGTCCCCAAATGTTTTGTCAGGACAAGCACGTCACCCGGCACTGCATTATGTGGCATGATAAACTCGTTGGGCTGGCAGACAGTCGTAGCCACACCTCCTAAAAAATCCAGGGGTTTAGCACGGTTTGGCCGCCCGTTACAGATGTTCCTGCCTCCTCTGCTGCATCTTTAAAACCCTGTATAATTAGGGGCATCACTTTATCCCTTTCCCTGTCGGTCATTTTATTACTGACTCCAAGGAGCATCAGCATGTTGTCACACTCCGTGACCCCCATGGCGTAGAGGTCACTGAGGACGTTGGCACAGGCTATCCTGCCCATCATGTCAGGGTCATCAATGATGGGATAAATGTAATCTGTGGTTTGAACCAAGGAAAGGCCGCCGTGCCTCAGAGGAATGACATAGGTGTCCATCCTGATGCCAAATCTTGGCATAACTGCTCCAAGAAACTGCTCATCTTCTTGGAAGTGGTTCTCCTGTAAGGACTCCAGCAATTTCTGCAGGACATCTTGGGGCACTTTGCAGCCAGTGCCCTTCAGTTCAGTGAATCTGGTTAACCGGAAACTCTTGTCCAATTCATAACTTTCCTGGTTAAAGGACTCCCGTGCAGACATGGTTCTTGGGCCCACACACCTCACGGCCGGGATCCTCCCCTCCCATTCCTACGCAGCTGGTTTCTTTATAGATCCACCGGACACAGTGCCATCTTGAGCAAAAAGTCCCAAACGTTCTTCTAGCTGGGGCATTACAGGAAAACGAGTCACTTCACCGGTTCGATTTGCGCCCTCGGTACTCCGCCGCTCCCACATGCACCGGGCGCAGCCGAGCTCCCTTAAGCGTCGCCTGAATAAAAAGGCCTCTCCCGGCGGCGCGGAGGCGGGAGGGCCCCGGGCCGCGCCTGGGCGCCGCGGGGGCTGGCCTAGCTCGGAGGGCCCCTGCTGGGAATCAGGGCCGCGCTCCGCCGTGCGCCGCACGTGAGGGCCAAAAGTCTGTTTTATACATCTGTGTCTCTTGCTGTCTCGCCTACAGGGTTATCATTACCATCTTTCTAAATTCCATATTTATGTGTTCAGTTCAGTTCAGTCACTCAGTTGTGTCCGACTCTTTGCAACTCCATGAATCACATCACGCCAGGCCTCCCTGTCCATCACCATCTCCTGGAGTTCACTCAGACTCACGTCCATTGAGTCCGTGATGCCATCCAGCCATCTCATCCTCGGTCATCCCCTTCTTCTCCTGCCCCCAATCCCTCCCAGCATCAGGGTCTTTTCCAATGAGTCAGCTCTTCACATGAGCTTCAGCTTCAGCATCATTCCTTCCAAAGAAATCCCAGGGTTGATCTCCTTCAGGATGGACTGGTTGGATCTCCTTGCAGTCCAAGGGACTCTCAAGAGTCTTCTCCAACACCACAGTTCAAAAGCATCAACTCTT
>SJXQ01012483.1:15789-89359 GCA_006408695.1 Aepyceros melampus | reverse complement strand
GACATTACAGTAGCACGAGTAAAAGCACCTCCGAGTAAATACTCATTTATTTCCACATTTATGAGTTATAACTTCGACTCCCTATTTGTTAAATCCCCTATTTATCTTACATTCCATGCGCCATCATCCCTTCTTAAACGCTATGCTCATGGTTTTTTCTTTGCACATAGGTTACAATTTCTTTTTTATCTCCTTGCTCCTTGTCCTAACCTCATGTCTGAAAAGTCAGTCATCCCCAAGTGTCCATCCATGGCCCACTGCTCTTCTCTTTGTAAATCTTCACAGACTGATACTTTACCTATTCTTATAACTTCACCCTTATGTAAATGACTCTCAAATCTATGTGTTCAGCCCAGAAATTTTCCCAAGCTTCAGGTTCATCTACTTATTTTTTCAGCTGGACCACTACTGCTGAGTATTCCACATGCCCTTCATGGTCTGTATGACCTTAAATGTTGCATATTATTTGTGCCTCTTGTGTTTTCCACCTTAGTTGTACTGTGATAACTGTTACCTACTTTACAATCCTGAGAATGCATCCTTTAGAGAGCTGCTTAGGAGATCTATCAGACATACAAAGGTTTCCATACCATTCTATTTCACCAAGTAGTCCATTGTCACTGTTAAAATGGTATATTTCTCTCGATTGGAAAGAAATAAAATCATTTCTAAAAAATAAACCATTACTCAAAACCCTAAATATATTACTCAAGATAGTATATAGAAATAAAAATAGTCCTGGTTGGCACATTATATTCAAGTTAGGGAAGAAAAATGGGAGTTGTAGGATAAACCCCACCCACATGGCTTCCCTTTCACTTCCTTGGCAGTTCTGAGGTACTCTGAGGAGCCCATTTGGGTCTCCACAGCAAAGACTGAAAGCCATCGGATGATAGAGAAATAGTTCCTTTCTTGGAACAGCATGCGAAGCCCTCCATGACTCAGTGCCCCTCCCCATGTCACCCTTCACATCCCAGCAATATCAAGATGATGGCATTTCCCCCGATGTCAGGCTGTTTCTCATTTCCCAATTTGCTTATGTTACCCCTTGATAAAATCACTCTTTGAGCCACCCCACTCCTGTCATGTGGTCATTTACTATGCAGATTTAGGATTTAAATCAGATAATATTTCATTCATTCAATTATTCAGTCAGAAAAAGAAGGTACTTGCTCTCATGGAGTCTTAAGTTTTGTGGTGGAGGCTAGACAGACAGTAAGCAAACCAATATGCAAACTCCAGCTAAGAATGAACTGCTTGAATCACCAATAATTAATGCCATGTTGACCACATACTTGACCTTCTTGAAGACCTTTGAGACCTTTAAGAAACCGTGAATGAACATGCTTGTCATGCACAGTGCTACATGCTTTCATATACCCATTCATGTTACATCTCAAAATTAAGAAATAAAAGTTATTCTGACACTTTGGTAGATGAGGAGACAAGGGTTCAGAAAGATTTACAAATTTACCTATGGCCACATAGATGGAGAGAGTCAGAATCTAAATACAGATTCAGAAATGTCCAATTTCAGAAACCATCCACGTTCATGATAATATTGGCTTTCAGGTGATGTAAAAAAAATAAAGCCTTCATCTTTATTTGAAATCAACTCATATATTAAATCTCTCAATCAGAAATGGATTCTCTTAGTTCTAGGAAGCTTAGAGAAATTTTACATTGTAGCACTTTACAATTCAAAAGAACTTAATCATAAGCAGTGAATCTGCAAAATATGCTCTCAGAACCCCACTGATTCTAGCAATAGGAGAGAATAGTCTCCTGCCGCATCTGTTAGAATGAAACGGCTTAGAGGCGGTAGAGGAAAAGCATAAATGATGTACCAAACACCTGGTATTTGGGGCATTCTTTGCTATATAAGCACCAAACTAAAGCTTCAGTTATTCATCCTGAAAATGCTTCTATCTTTGCAATAAGATCCTCAAATAATAGATGTGAACTTCAAGTGTAATCACTAACAAATGATTTAATAGTAATACATGCTGTTTCAAGAATATAGTGAGAATAAGCAATGTTAAAAATAAGGCACTTGAGAGCCCGGACTGCAGGTTGCCGCTGCCCAGATGTAGAAAAACACTCCAGTTTGACAGACAGATAAAGCGTTTTCCTTTAGAGCCTGAACAAATGCTCTTCTTGAATCTGTCAATATGAATTCCCAAGAGAAAACAAACCCAGCAAATCTCAGGTTCATAGTTGATTTCAAATTATCCCCTTCTATTTATTGCATATATAGGGAGGCCATATGGGAATTTAGTATAATCTGGACAGGCATGATTTGTCATTGGTGTAATAATATTCCCTTAAGATCACTTCCTAATTATGTCATTAAAACTTAATAACTTAAAAACTACCTCCTTGCTGGACAAGGGGAAAATTCATTTTGCTGTTTTTGAGTCACATTTTTTACATGCAAAATGCTTCCAGCCTCCTCTAAGAAAATCCATTTTGAAAAAATATTTTGCTTTTATTGCGGCTATCTCAAAATATTATAGTCCGTTTAAATACTTAAATTAGTTTATTTTTAGGTCAGAGACTGTTACTTTGCTAGTTTAATTTTCTAAATTACAAAAGCAAATTACAATAAATAATATTTAAAAAATTAACTCACCTTCCATATATAGTATAATACATATTTTAAAATTTATTTTCATGCCTTACCCTTTTTATATATAAATTGACCAAATAATATATGTTATTCTATATCAGAATTTCTTCATATGATGTTAAATTATAAATACTAATCCACACTGTCAATAGAATACTAAATAGAATATTCATTGAAAAAAATATTCTATAGTTTACTTAGTCAACTCTGTTTGTAGACATTTAGATAATGTTTAGATTCTCTCCCCCTGTATTATTACCAGTCTGCTTGATCTTTAAGAGACTCCATGCATTTTAAATATTAAAAGTTTTCTTAATGATTCTGGGAAAAGACTATGGCATCCTCTACTAGTGAACTTATTTTCTGTGTCTCCATATTTTAACATGGATCATCGTCTGAAGCCTTAGCTTTATTTGGATACGTGAAACAACACTCATTATTTTTAAAACAATATTTGTCATATCGACTANCCATGGACTGCAGCCTACCAGGCTCCTCCGTCCATGGGATTTTCCAGGCAAGAACACTGGAGTGGGTTACCATTTCCATCCAATGCACAAAAGTAAAAAATGAAAGTGAAGTTGCTCGGTTGTATCCGACTCTTAGCGACCCCATGGACTGCAGCCTGCCAGGCTCCTCTATCCATGGGATTTTCCAGGCAAGAGTACTGGAGTGGGGTGCCATTGCCTTCTCCGACATAGGGTTATAGAAAACAATTTAAGAACCAACCAGATTTATTGATGTTTTGCCATAGATGACTGAATTCCATCTGTCTGTCTCTTATGAAATAAAATATTACAGAAATAAAATACCCAAATAACTAATAATGGTTGTTCATTTATTACTTTTTTCTCTACCTCCCTCTCTTTCCAAGCACACAATTCTTCTCAGAACAGAGATCCCTGAAAATCCAAATATCTTTTTACCCCCAAAAGATCAGGTATATGGGTATGATATGGCTGTTAAACAACTTTTGTTTTTTATGTAAGAACAGATTCAAGGAATCAAACAGCAGGTTATATTCCTGGCATCTGCTGAGCTGGTCTGCCCATTAGTGCCTGTTACAGTGATGGGGCTTTTTGACAGCTGCCTCTTGGCCAGAGGATCCAAAAGATCTCCAGCCCCAATACAGTGCCACCCACACCAAATTCCAAGCAGAGAGGGCAAATACTTTGTTCCCTAAGCCAAACTGCAAGTTTTCTCTTTAGAAACAGATAGAATCATGGCACAGGGATATCAGAGAGCTGTCTCATCAAGAGGCATGGGGAAGGCATGGACAGTAATATAAAGTGTAAAATCTCAAAGACCGAGAGAGTCTGAATGTGATCTGAGTTAATCCAAAGAAATCCCCCTTTACAAGAGGCTCTCTGAGTGAAAAATAAAACACAAATCACTCACTATCAGTTTGATTTTCATGAGTATGAAAATGGCTTTTTATTCTCTAGTAAGATCATTCCGAAGACTATTTGGAGCCATTTTAAAATCCATTTTAATTAGATTCCATTTCTCTGAACATTGCTACATGACTCTTAAAGGGGAATGATATAAAATATGTGAATTTTTAAATAAAAGTGCTTTTTCAAAGGTGAGTTTCCTGTTATGGAATAAGTAATCGGTGACATACTAAGATCTCTGTCGAAATATTTGATAATTTTTTTGAAATGCTTTACAACATTTTTCGATCTATATCATCATATGACAGGCTCCAGTTCAACTTATTAACTGGCAGTATTTATTTCTAAGAGTAATTACAACCAGATCAGAAGAGAGCACTGCAAATTATTATAAGTATTAATATTAATAGTTAATATATAATTTGAATATTTTTAGTGATTATATGTCCTTATTGTAAGCTTATACTCTGAATGTCAACAATAACTTTTATTTCTTTAGCCAAAGAGCACAAAAACAAAGGTATAAAGAAAATTTAAAGTTTGTTAAATTTAGTGAAGGATATAAGCTGATCATGAAAAATAAACATAATTAATAGAAAATTAATCTTGAAGTAGTTATGCAGAATATTATTTTTCTAAATTTTGAAAATTGACTTCTACTTCTTTTGCATAAAAATAAAAGACATATACAGACACTTAAAGCTTGTTTAAAGCACATGTGGAAAATACCACAATATATTTGAACTTGTTATAATTAATTAACATGACTTGTAGAAAGAAGAATTTCAGGGAGGCCATGAAGACTGTAAGATTTCTAGCAATGTCAGGATATTATATCTGATGCTTTAGCTTAAATACACCATCAGAAAATATGAATAACAAATTACAATGAATTATTATCATAAAATTAGGATAACATTCTATATTCATATTTAACTTAGAATTACTGATTCCTTGTATATTACAGATACTTAAGCAATATTCTTAAAATATTTGCAATTCTACTTTTGGTTTCTCTCACAATTTAATGTCAAGTTTTACTTTTCACTTTTTAAAACAATGATACAGTAAATCACAGAAACTTTAAGTGGCAACGTAATACACAGAAGACATACATTCCCCACTTTCTATTGACCTTAAGTACATCTCTAGCTCAGGGATTATCTTTTTAATGCTGCATTAACCAAAACAAGATTTTAGTGTTCGACATAAGCCCTTTAAAACATAGATTTCTAAGTACATTCTTCTCTTGCTTATATGGGAAAAGGAAAATATAAATAAATTCCATATTGATTTCATGCTGCGCAATTAGGATAAAATAATATCAGAGGTATCATTCTCTGTATATTATTTAGTGGTTCTTAAAATGCTGATATCCTAGAATCAGTTGGGCAATTTAAAAATAGTCTAATATTGAGCTGACTATGAGCAATTCTGATTGAACTGGTTCAGGATAGAACACGTTGTAAATCTTCCCACGTGATTCTGATATTTGGCCAGCACTGAGATCCACACTGGTATAGCACAAAAGCAAAGGGACAGACTCAGAGGACATCTGAAATATTCCTCAGCACAGTGGTGCTCTACTTTCTATACCATCCAGCTCTAAGAAATTTTAGAACATATATTCTGGGATTTCTTCATCTCTCCATCTGGAAAACATCAGTTTTTTCTTTGGTACAATTAGCACTCCTCTTTTATAAGAACCCTGCATTTATTCTGATTTGTAATAACATCCCCAGATCAGCAAAGGAGATTAAAAAGAATCTCAAGCCAATGGAGTCAGTCTCCCACACTTGTGAAAATCCTGCTTTCCACAGCACTGTCTGCTCAGAAGCTATATATAGGCATCTTTTATCCTCTCTACCACCTTCACTGGTGTTTGTTTCCTCTCCCCCATTTATTTTTTTAAAAGAAGCTATTTTCCTAGGAAGTTCAGAAAGGAGTGCAAGAAACTGTGTTCTTATATTAGCTTCTGTGTTTGAATTCTGACACTGAAAACAAAACAAAACAAAACTTCCACAGTTCTGTTTGCCTATATAAGCCCAGATGAATTGTTAGTATTAAACTCAATATAGAAAAGAAGTTAAGATACCTAAAGGTAATATATACTACCAGTTCCAATTCCACTCCTCTGTTGTTTAAAGGACTAGTGTGTATCAGCTGCTGTTTGTATCAGTCCATAGGTTATAAGAAATCCAGTATAGCTTCCCTCACTTCGTGGATTAGGAAATTTATGAGGTCTAACCTTTATAACCTAAGCTAAGTAAATGTCACACATCTTAACCATCAACAAGAAAGCTCACACACACACTGAACCAAAGATCAAAAATAGTCTTTTCAAATTTCATTCCAATCTCCCCAAGCATTGTAAGCAATACATTAAATAAGAGCCATGGCAAAAGCTATAGGAAATGGTAATCAATAAAACACTTCACAGCAGACTGTTCACTCCATGAGTTCTGTCAACAAATATATTGAGAGGACTGCTCATCTTTATCAAAATGATTTTATCAAGCACAACAGAACTTTCTGGATTCAGTTCACAGAATAAGTGCTATAACAGAAAACATGGGGGTTCAATTTTCTAGGCTTAGAAAATAAATTTGATGTAAGTGCTGAACTGAACCATGGAAAAATAATTAGAATTTCCTCACTGAGAAGAAAATTTATACAACTTGTATATTTATTCCAGTAAGTGGAGCCAGGTTTAGGGTGGCTTAAGGAGAATGCTATCTATAACATTCCAGTTGCAAATAGTATTTACCTCTTTTTTCTTTGAGTCTGGCCATGTAGTCCTTGCTGCCTGAGAGTACTCAGATGTCCCTGACTATGCCAGCGTAGTGATCTGGTAGAGCTTAGGTAGGATGGATCCTGAATGCACTCAGTGAAAGACAGTGTGCTGTTGCTGCTGCTGCTGCTGCTGTGTCAATTCAGTCGTGTCCGACTCTGTGTGATCCCATAGATGGCAGCCCACCAGGCTCCCCTGTCACTGGGATTCTCCAGGCAAGAACACTGGAGTGGGTTGCCATTTCCTTCTCCAATGCATGAAAGTGAAAAGTGAAAGTGAAGTTGTTAAGTCGTGTTTGACCCTCAGCTACTCCATGGACTACAGCCTTCCAGGCTCCTCTGTCCATGGGATTTTCCAGGCAAGAGTACTGGAGCGGGGTGCCATTGCCTTCTCTGGAAAGACAGTATAAACCTAACTAAAAGACTGATTCTCATGAGAACATTTACAAGACACACTTGACTTTCACAAAGCCCTCTTTAAACAACACATCTGAGTCACAAGTTTCTCATATCAGCCATCTACATTTCTGGAAAGGAAAACGTCTTTTGTCCACATTGTGTCAAAGTAGAGTGTATCTTCAAATTCAAAAAGGTATGTCAAATAAAATAGCCACATGCTACATAAACTTAGTCTAAGCAGTAAAAAATACAACTCAGCCTTCACATATTAAGTGTATAGCCTTCACTTTATTCCACTGTATTCGGCTCACTTTTTAGATATGAGATTTTAATTGTTTACCTTTTTTCAATTTTCTTTTTACTTCCCTTCTCTTTGTCTAGCACTTTCTGCATATGTGATAAACCATACATTACTGGCTCACATTTTCTTGCTTAAAGATCCCATTTCTCATGCATCAATATGCAGCAATCTGTCTTCTACTGGGAACTGTTTGAGTACCCAAGAATACATTTCATATCCAGTAAGGAAAACTCAGTTCTCTACATGAATTTGAATGAGTTTACTTGTCCTACTAAGAGGTCTGTTTTATGGTCTATTAAGTGAAGAGACTAGATTTAATCATCTAAGTTTCTTTTACTCTAATATCCTTTTTTTTCTTCAGTGAAAGATAATAAATAATTGCCTTTCCATAATATTGTTAATTTAATATGCATTGAAATTCATATTTGTTTAATTAATAGTTGGGTATTTTTTCCAAGGGCATTTTTAAGTTTTATACTTTTTAACTTTTACCTGTGTTGTACCCATTTTACTACTGTGGGTTTTAATATTTTATTTGTAATGAAAAGATTGAGATAAATAGTGGAAATCGACTGAGCAAGATTTACAAAAGCTCCTCTCTTGAAACAGAGAGGATAAATTATTTCAGGCTGGGCTCAGGAGAAAGTACAGTAATAGGAGTAAGGGGAAAAGGCAATGGCACCCCACTCCAGTACTCTTGCCTGGAAAATCCCATGGACAGAGGAGCCTGGTGGGCTGCAGTCCATGGGGTCGCTAAGAGTTGGACACGACTGAGCGACTTCACTTTCATGCATTGGAGGAGGAAATGGCAACCCACTCCAGTATTCTTGCC
This sequence comes from Aepyceros melampus, assembly GCA_006408695.1. Classification (NCBI taxonomy): domain Eukaryota; kingdom Metazoa; phylum Chordata; class Mammalia; order Artiodactyla; family Bovidae; genus Aepyceros; species Aepyceros melampus. Next base: position 81,014 of record SJXQ01012483.1, on the reverse strand, counting down.
TGGAGAATCCCAGGGACAGGGGAGCCTGGTGGGCTGCCATCTATGGGACACACAGAGTTTGACACAACTGAAGCGACTTAGCAGCAGCAGCAGCAGCAGCATCAGTAGCAAGGCCTGCCAGGAGGTTGGCCATTTTGACTACTTGGCAGGAGCAGTCTTACTAGTGTTGAGCTTCCTCAGATTAGGTGCCTCAGAAAGGCTTTTACTCCCTAATTAGCTCCCTAGATTACCAGTCTCTGAAAGGTTTTTGATAGAACTGAACTGCCAAGCCCACACTTGAGAATTTTAAATAGCAGATTATCCTGAGTCTTGAAATTTTCTGGATTGAGATGAAATAGTGAAAGGAAAATTTCTCTGTTGGTATTTGCAGAATTGCTTTTGAACTGTGATGTTGGAGAAGACTCTTGAGAGTCCTTGGACTACAAGGAGATCCAACCAATCCATCCTAAATGAAATCAGTCCTGAATATTCATTGCAAGAACTGATGTTGAAGCTGAAACTCCAATACTTTGGCCACCTGATGTGAAGAGCTGACTCATTTGAAAAGACCCTGATGCTGGGAAAGATTAAAGGCAGGAGGAGAAGGGGAGGACAGAGGATGAGATGGTTGGATGGCATCACTGACTCAATGGACATGAGTTTGGGTAAACTCCGAGAGTTGGTGATGGACAGGGACGCCTGGTGTACTGAGGGAATAGTCTGGCAGCTGAGGTAAGAATATGAGTGAAAAACTGGAGACAATGTAACGTCAGAACGTAGGGGATAAAAGCCTCTCTGAGGAGAGTATGATTGAGTATGGCATTACCACACACACACCCACACCCACACACACAAACTGGCAAAAAATTCAAATCACTTGGGTAAAAGAAAAGGAGCAAAGGAGAAGTAGGATCCAAATCCAGCTTAAATCCAGCTGAATATTGGAGCTTTGATAATTAGATCTACTGGGAAATCATAAAGAAGAGCTAGGCTTCCTTGGTGGCTGAGACAGTAAAGAAACTGCATGCAGTGCAGGAGACCTGAGTTAAATCCTTGGGTCAGGAAGATCCCCTGGAGAAGAGAATGGCACACACTCCAGTACTCTAGCCTGGAGAATTCCATGGACAGAGGAGCCTGGTGGGCTACAGCCCATGGGGTTGCAGAGTCAGACATGCCTGAGCAACTTTCCTAGAAGAGCTATTTTAATACTAATTTTTGTAATACTGATAATAAAGCCACTTAGAAAAAAATAAACCTATTAAGAAAAAGAATATCAGTACTATATTTAAAATATTAAGCAGAATGTAGTCATTATTTGACACAACTATAACATTTTGGAAAACAAAGGTGAAATAAATTCAAATATTCCATTTTGTCCTTAAGAGTGGCTTGAATTGTTGGAAAATAATTGGTTTCGGACTGCTATTAGCAATATTTACTTATACTTAAGTCATAATTCACTGTGATCAAATAACTTTTGGTTCTTAGTCTTTTGGGGAGGTACCATACCATTTCAGTGTAGTCAAGTATATTATACTCTGTTTAAAGCAAAATAAGAGTTAATACTTTGTTAAATTTTACTCATATCACTGACAATGTTTTTAACCACAAACACAGACATTCCTTTTTTTAAACAAAACCTTGATGATTTAATCTCTTATTTGACCAAACATTTGTAGGAGTTATAAAGGCTTAGTGGTATTAGACTTTAATTAATTTGATAAATTATATTATAAATGAATTTTCTCATGTACTATTAAATATTATCATAAATAATTAAAATTAAGCTATACTTGTCAAAACAGTTTAATAAATTGGGCTCGACTGTAGTCACCTTAAATTTCTAGCAAGAAATTATTAGGAAAATTATTAGGTTTACTTGAAAATAGTAACTTAAAAAACTATGTAAAATAATTATTTATAAATGAGATGAATAAAATATCAGGAGCATCAAACTTTGTTTTCTGAATGTTGAGCTTTAAGCCAACTTTTTCACTCTCCTCTTTCACTTTCATCAAGAGGCTTTTTAGTTCCCCTTCACTTTCTGCCATAAGGGTGGTGTCATCTGCATATCTGAGGTGATTGATATTTCTCCCGGCAATCTTGATTCCAGTTGTGCTTCCTCCAGCCCAGCGTTTCTCATGATGTACTCTGCAGGGTGACAATATACAGCCTTGACATACTCTTTTTCCTATTTGGAACCAGTCTGTTGTTCCATGTCCAGTTCTAACTGTTGCTTCCTGACCTGCATACAGATTTCTCAAGAGGCAGGTCAGGTGCTCTGGTATGCCCATTTCTTTGAGAATTTTCCACAGTTTCTTGTGATCCACGCACTCAAAGGCTTTGGCATAGTCAATAAAGCAGAAATAGATGTTTTTCTGGAACTCTCTTGCTTTTTCCATGATCCAGCAGACGTTGACAATTCGATCTCTGGTTCCTCTGCCTTTTCTAAAACCAGCTTGAACATCTGGGAGTTCATGGTTCACATATTGCTGAAGCCTGACTTGGAGAATTTTGAGCATTACTTCAATGAAGATCTTGGCATTTGATCCCATCACTTCATGGGAAATAGATGGGGGAAACAGTGGAAACAGTGGCTGACTTTATTTTTTGGGGCTCCAAAATCACTGCAGATGGTGACTGCAGCCATGAAATTAAAAGACGCTTACTCCTTGGAAGGAAAGTTATGACCAACCTAGATAGCATATTCAAAAGCAGAGACATTACTTTGCCAACAGAGGTCTGTCTAGTCAAGGCTATAATTTTTCCAGTAGACATGTATGGATGGGAGAGTTGGACTGTGAAGAAGGCTGAGCGCTGAAGAATTGATGCTTTTGAACTGTGGTGTTGGAGAAGACTCTTGAGTCCCTTGGACTGCAAGGAGATCCAATTAGTCCATTCTGAAGGAGATCAGCCCTGGGATTTCTTTGGAGGAAATAATGCTGAAGCTGAAACTCCAGTACTTTGGCCACCTCATGTGAAGAGTTGACTCAGTGGCAAAGACTCTGATGCTGAGGAATTGGGGGCAGGAGGAATTGGGGGCAGGAGGAGAAGGGGACAACAGAGGATGAGATGGCTGGATGGCATCACTGACTCAATGGACGTGAGTCTGAGTGAACTCCGGAGTTGGTGATGACAGGGAGGCCTGGCGTGCTGCCATTCCTGGGGTCACAAAGAGTCAGACACGACTGAGCGACTGAACTGAACTGAACTGAGCATCAAACTGCTGCTGCTGCTAAGTCGCTTCAGTTGTGTCTGACTCTGTGTGACCTCATAGAGGCCAGCCTACCAGGTTCCCCTGTCCCTGGAATTCTCCAGGCAAGAACACTGGAGTGGGTTCTCATTTCCTTCTCCAATGTGTGAAAGTGAAAAGTGAAAGTGAAGTTGTTCAGTCTTGTCTGACTCTTTGCGACCCCATGGACTGCAGCCTACCAGGCGCCTCCATCCATGGGATTTTCCAGGTGAGAGTACTGGAGTGGTTTGCTACTGCTGCTGCTAAGCCATTTCAGTTGTATCAGACTCTGTGAGATCCCATAGATGGCAGCCCACCAGGCTCCCCCGACCCTGGGATTTTCCAGGCAAGAACACTAGGCAAAGACCAATCAATCCATGATTATTAAGGAACATGGTAATTTGGTAAGAAGTATAAATTGACCTACATTTGTGTGCTGCTGCTGCTAAGTCACTTCAGTTGTGTCCGACTCTGTGTGACCCCATAGACGGCAGCCCATCAGGCTCCACTGTCCCTGGGATTCTCCGGGCAAGAACACTGGAGTGGGTTGCCATTTCCTTCTCCAATGCCTGCAAGTGAAAAGTGAAAGTGAATTTGCTCAGTCGTGTCCAACTCAGCGAACCCATGGACTGTAGCCTACCAAGCTCCTCTGTCCATGGGATTTTCCAGGCAAGAGTACTGGAGTGGGGTGCCATTGCCTTCTCCAAAATTTGTGTGAGGTTTTACTATTAGCAAAATACTTTCACATTCATTAAATCATTATGGCCTTATAACAACATGTTGAAAGGTGTCCTTTAGAGCAGAAATACAAGGGCTTCCCAGGTGGCTCACCATTAAGGAATCTGTCTGCCAATGCAGGAGTTGCAGGCGATAAAGATTCAGTCCCTGTGTTGGGAAGATCCCCTGGAGTAGGAAATGGCAACCCCTGCAGTCTTCTTGCCTGGAGAGGAGCCTGGAGGACTATAATACATGGTGTCACAAAGAGTCGGACACGGCTGAGCATACATGTATACTTTCCTAAAGTCTTAGGAAATTGGGTGCTAGTGCAGGACAGTTAGTCTATTGGTATTACTCTGGTAGAAATAATAAGTGTGATACCAGGCAATTTGGGGAACAAGTACCTCATGAAGGTATAAACAAAATAAGGCAGAGGAAATGCACATCAGGAGAGAGACATGAGCTGGAAAATAGTGGGAATTTGAGCAAATAAAGCAGAATGACAGAACTGTGTATGTAACTCACTCTGTGTCAGCAGAGCTTTCATCCTATGCAAATAATATAATGGAATTTAAACCAAGACATAAAGTAAACAGTAATTAGCTATGCTGCCATACATAATTTACCTAGCACCAACCTAGAGGAAGAGTTTGGGACGTGTTTCTGATGTATGCAAAGAATAAGGTGGAATGATTTGGTGATTTTTGTCTGTTCAATTGTGCTAAAGGTTACAGACTTTTTGAATCCTAAAACTGCCCATCTGTGTTGCCTCATCCATTTTACCTTTCAGCACTGCTGCCTAAGAAAAGCAGAAGCTTATGTTTCTGATGCCATAGACATTGACTCGGGGTTCGAGAAACTGCAGCATCCTTCTGCTGATCTTAATCTTCTTGCCTCTTACTTTGTAAAGGAGGACTGGGTGAACCCCGAGTACACACAGGGAAGAGGATAGTGACTCAAGAACTCTGTGCTATGCTTAGTTGCTCAGTCATGCCCAACTCTGTGTGACCCTATGGACTGTAGCCCACCAGGCTCCTCTGTCCATGGAATTCTCCAGGTAAGAATACTAGAGTGGGTTGCCTATTAGGTAGAAAACAACACTGTTAATCTTCATTTGAAAGCAAGCTTCAGACCTAGTTAAGTAATTTGACCAAGAACACATGGGAAATGGGAAAATTGAACCTCAAATCCAGATCTTCTGGTTTCAAATTTATACTTTTATCCTATAAATAACATTATAAACATGACATAAGTTACATTATCAATGACAAATTTCTGTAGTAGAATGTCATTTTTTTTTTTTTACTAGTTGGGGTAAATAAGTTGTCAAAGGTTGATCTATCATTATGAGGATAGTTATTCATATAGAACCCTAATTTACTGAAAAATTCTTCATTCAAAAATTGCACTCCTCAAGTGCTTAAATAAAACATGTAGGTTGGTGAATAATCTCAAAATTCAATTATGGTAGCTAAGGTTGAGATAAAATCTACCTGTCATCTTCACAAATGCTGTCAATTCCCTCCACTAAATTCTTAGCAAAGCTGTTGTTAGAGTCACATCTTTTCTCTCCTTCTTTGTTTAAACTGACATAGCATTGTAACTTATGGTGAGATTAAACAAATGTCAAGTAATATGAAAAGGAAAGAAAAGGAGGTCTGTAATATATTTGCATTATACACATGCCAAAAAATTACTCCTTTGGAAACCATGGTTGACATGACTGGTACTCACCTATATGTGGATATCCTTTCCTTTCTTGAGGACATGGGGATGACAGAAAGGGCTACATGACTAGTTTTGGTCAACACAAACAAGGACTGAGGAAAAAAGTACAGCTAAGATTCTTCAGTCTCCTCTCCTTCTGTTGTGGTTATTTTGGAAGAGGATGCATGACCAGGTGCTGGAGACACATTCAACCCAGCCCGGATCCTGAAAGACCACCTGAGGTCCACCTGCCCTGGAGGGTCTGAGGGACTCAGGGTAAATGTGGAGTAAACGAGAAACAACACAACGCTTCTGTGATACTAGTTGTTTGCTACCCCAGCATGCACTAGTCTATCTTGGCTTATGCTTTTACTTTCTATCTGCCAGCATCTTTCAAGTAAGTTTCACTTAAATGTCTGTAAGCTTTATCGATGACCTGTGCACAATGCAGGGGCTGCGCTTTGAGCAGTCCTGAGAAAGGGCAAACAACGTGGGCTGTGGAAGCCGACTTCCTGCCTTACAATCCTGCTGTGACCACCGCCTGGTCTATGACCTTAAACAGCAGGGACACAGTTGCCTCAGTTGTACAATGTAGATAATAATACAGTATCTAAGACATGGCATTTTTAGGAGGGAAAAATGATATTATGAGCAAAAAATAACACAAAAACACACAGAAAAATGACACAAGGCAAGCCATTGATAAGGGCTAGATATCATGTATTGTCAACATCAACTCTCACCTACCCAAGGGCACACAATGTTTTATTTAGCTGACCCCAAATTCCCTTTGGTGGTTAGGATAATTGACAACTACATCACCAAACAGTTGAAAAAACCTATCTATAGTCTAATAACAAAATGATGGAAATGCTTTTATTAGAGCTCTAATGCACTGATTCTTTAGATAGATTCACTCTCTGTGGATCTATCAGCTGTCAGGGTCAATGTTAAACAGATGAAACTCCTAAATGAAATATCAGTAATGGAAGTGACACAGGTAGTGTCAAACGGTATTAATACTATGAAATCAGAACTTGTTAGGGGAAAAATAATCCAGAATAATAGACAGCCTTTGAACTTAAGATAAAAAACCAGAAAGGTAATGCCTCTGGTATAACACATGAGAAAATGAAGCTTGAATTATTCAACAGCTCATTCATTTTTGATGGTAGGGAAATTGCCTGAAATCCCTTTCACATTCTGCAAAGATCAAACATATTAGGAATGTCAAAATAATATTAGACATCCCCTTTCAAGAGTCAAAATAACTCCTCAGAACAAACGAAAAAATGGCAAATTTCAGGGCTCTAAAGAACACAATTAAATGCTGATATTGTGGGGAAAAAAACATGGAAGTCCTGATGCATGGGGATAATCCAGAGAGAGGGTGTGGAGCGGGAGGGGGTAGGTGGGGATCGGGATTGGGAGTTCATGTACACTCGTGGCTGATTCACGTTGATGTGTAGCAATACGAATACAGTATTGTAAAGCAAAACAAAAACTAAATAAATAAATAAAAGTGAAAAATTCATTGATCAAAAAAAAAAAAAAAAAAAAGGAAGTCCTGCTGGTACTATTAATAAAATGCCAGCCAGTCATTTACTAAGGGGTCAGTTTTGGCAAAGCACTGAAACGGGGTATTGGATTTCTTCACTTTTAAATCAGGATAATAATTTCTATTTTATACATTCATATGAGAGGTAGAAAAAACTAATGTATGTAAAGTTTCAGAAAACATTAAAAATATTAGTTTACCCATCTTTGATCAGCCTGGAATTCATAAGTCATAAGCAAAGTTTCCTATGTATTTTGCTTGATCTTCACATAGTTCTATATCCCAGGTTGATCTAACTATGTTTTAAAGAGAATATTGTTTGCAGAGCTTCTTTATGTCCCACTCTAGGTTTATCTAAAAAGACCAGATTGATAAATCCAAGTGCTTCCAATGAAATAACACCCTTCATAAGGTATGCTCCACTAAAATGCAGCTAATGCAGTTATGGGCTACCCTGGGTGGCTCAGTGGTAAAAAATCCGCCTGCCAGTACAGGAAATGCAGGCTTGATCCCTGGGTCGGGAAGATCCTTTGGAGAAGGAAATGGGAACTCACTCCAGTATTCTTGCCTGGGAAATTCTATGGATAGAGTATGGTCAGCTACAGTCCATTGGGTCACAACAGAGTCAGACATGACTTAGAGACCAAACAACAATAATGCAATTTTATGTTCAACACTGCTGCTTGCCCAAATGGTAGTATCACATCTATCATTATTTCAGAATCAGGTGACTTGCTGCTGCTGCTGCTAAGTCGCGTCAGTCGTGTCCAACTCTGTGCGACCCCATAGACGGCAGCCCACCAGGCTCCCCCGTCCCTGGGACTCTCCAGGCAAGAACACTGGAGTGGGTTGCCATTTCCTTCTCCAATGCATGAAAGTGAAAAGTGGAAGTGAAGTCGCTCAGTCGTGTCCAACTCTTAGCAACCCCATGGACTGCAGCCCACCAGGCTCCTCCGTCAGGTGACTTACATAATTCTAAACTCGTGAAAGGTTTAGTCTAAAATTTGAATACAGTGTCACAGTTCCATATGGACTCAAAAAATGTCTATGATTTTGCAACAGTGTCTAGTAAACGTCAGATTCTGTGTACTTTACTTAATTTGTGATATGGAATTTTATAGCTCACAAAGCATTTCCTCACTTAGAAAACATCACTAGGTACAAATGCACAACAAGGCGATCTTTTGCTACAAATTTGAGTGTACATTACAGCATGTGAAACTGGGGAAAGACCAGAGAAACTGGGGAAAGGAACCCGAACCAGGACACATACAAGACATTGCGTTATTGCCTATATTCCATGGGAAAAAATTCAGTCAAGGCGGTGATTCAAGACTTGATTACATCATTCCCAGAGCAATTACATGTGGAACTACTCAGCCTTTTCTTCATGAACCATCCAAGAACTATAATTAGAACATGCAGATAAAATGTCCTGCAGAGTTTCAGAGACTGTGTAGCTGCTGTTCTTGGTGATGTTAAAAGCAACTACTGATTTGAAGCCATATAATACACAATGCCTTTTATTCATTAAGCAGTTAGATACAGGCATGATTCAAACACAAGATTTTTCAGATTAATCAAATCACTTCAGTTAATAGCAGACATTTTTTTCATAGACTATTATTAAACTAATAAGAGGAGGTATGAATATAATCAGACTGAAGAGTGGGGAATTTCTTTTCTTCCATGCCCTGTATTTTTTAGCAGGTATTTTATATTTAGCTTAAGCATGGCCTAAATAAATCAGTTTTATTTCCTTTTACAGCTCCTATAACTACTGAGAGATGGAAGAGAACTTTGGTCAATTTTCTTTTCTTTTCACCATTTAGCAGTAGAGATACAATAACCTCTCATCACAAAAATGGGACCATCTGTGTTTAAACTAACAAGACAAAATTTTTCCTTGTTGTTGTTCAGTTGCTAAGCTGTGTGTGCATGGACTGCAGCATGCCAGGCCTCCCTGTCTTTCACCGTGTCCCAGAGTCTGCTCAAATTCATGTCCAGTGAGTCAGTGATGCTATCTAACCATCTCACCACCTCAGCCTCTGCCTATTTTTCTTATTCCAATTTAATTAATGGATATAGTTTTTTGAGCCATATGTTCTATTTTTCACTATAAAAGTACTATAAGCAGTACTACCACTTTACGTTTTGTAGAAACATTATCTTCCAAAGAGGTATAGAGGTCAGCTTTTTGGTATACTACTCCATGTGTGAATAAAAGAGTTAAAATCATGATGTGAAAAAAGACCATGCCCTTAAAGATTTGGAAAAAAAAAACCCTTGCTTTGGTATATTCAGGAAGAAAAAATATAGACCATGTTTTATGATGATTTAATAAATGATGTGCAGAACTTGCATTTCAGAATTTAAATTTCAAAAGAAAGAGTTGGCTGATTACAAAAACCACACTACCACTTATGACACTTTAATTGCAAGTTTCCAGGCAAATATTATGACACTTTATGTTAATTACTTTCTATGTTTTACAAGTTTATATATATTTAGAGGCATGACTAAGTTCCAGTGAATGTTACAAAATTATTGGGCAAAAACCCCATATTGGCCCAATATAGTCTATACATTAGTGAAAAAAATAAAAAGGAACACATGGAACAAAAAGCTAAAAAGAATGTCCAGCACTTGCTGTAATCTACCATTTAATGTCGACTAAGCGATAGACTGTAATAAGAGAAGAAGACCAACAACTGTAACTGTCTTAATGCTGGGGCTGAACTCAGCTTTACAGGCCAATAACTTATAAACGTGTTAAATAAAAACAGGGGTTGTGGTTTTGGCATATGTCACTAATCAAACATAAAAAGATGATCTTTTATGAGGTAGCTTTGTCTACAATTTGAGGAAGAGAGATGGCTTTGAACCTCAGAGATTGTGTCTAAGCATCTGGCTCAAATATCCTTAACCAGCAAGCTTAAATCATCCAACTTATTCAACTTGCTTTACTGCAAATGAGTTATCTGCTCCATGGATGATACGCGGCTGTTAGTAAGCTCAATTTTGAGGTCCAGGTTGGTTCCCAGACATCATAAGGTTCAAAGTCTCAAACTATAATTATTAGGTCACAGTAATTGGCTGTGAAAGAAAGAAGGCCTGAAGAGAGACAAGAGCAAGTCTTCTACGATGTAATATCAAAAGGCCTAACACCAGATGGACATTTGAAAGGAAGTAAATATTTAAATCTAGAAAGGCGATAAAATCCTGGGTTTATTTATAACAAGCCCAAATGAACACATTAAAACATTAAGAATATATGTGTAATTCTGATATTCAATAAGTCAATTATTTATTTACCTGGCTCACATTTATTAAACATACAGATCATATAGTTAATGCACTTTACATTCTGGTCTTTGATTATTGGTCTTATGTTCTGTAAGTTTCTGAAAAGTTGGATTTATCCTGCTTGCATTATCTTCATGTCCAACACACACACACAACAAAAATCATGCAGAGTAAATTTTCAACATGATATCTCTATTTTTTTCCTTATTTCATTGTTCCTTTAAAAAATAAACTTATTTTCTTTAGGGAATTATGCTTAAAATATATTATCACTTTAAATAGGAAGTTGTTCAAAAATAATATCCCAAATTATTATGATATACTTGAAAAAGGCAACGAAGAAATATGATTGAAGAGTACCTTTCTGCAGCACCAAAAATTAAAGTTTTGAGATCAAAACTCAAATATTCAAAAGTATTACAGTATTCTTTTTTAAGCTGCATAATAATCAAATCTCCACCAAAGATGACTCCCTCTACTCCTGCCACTTTATGGACACATTTTGCTCAGGCACTTACCTTTCATCATGATTCTAAGGGAGTAAACCCATTTCTCACTCCAGGGCAAATCACACTATCAGTCCAAATCATGGTAGTTAAGAATTGGGTAAGTATCACCTAAGCTGACAAATTAAAGAGAAGCACATTTATTGGATATTAGAAGGAAAAGATTTCCTCTCTCCCTTCTATAGAGAAACAAAGAACCCTGGCATATTTCACCTCTGAGGGGAATCAACTTAAGGCGAATGCTAAAAACATCCTGTTCTGGAAACATCTGTATTTTCCCGTATGATTCTCCTATAAATGAGGGACTCCCTCAGGGAGGCAGAGAGCTTGTTGATGCAGGAGGTGAGTCATCCCATGCTTCAGTGAGCTGGTTAATGGAGCGTCCGGGAGGCATGCTGAGAGTAAGGGGGACCTTCAAGGGCTGGTATGCACGAGATCATCCTTGAGGTACCAAAATGGAAGCGCATCGTATGAAAATGTGTACAGTCCTATTTAGTACCTGGATTATGATATTTAATTTGAAACATTCTGACTTACACTCACAGTGATCTCCAAACTGTCACAGTTGCTATCCATTTTGATGTAAATTACCATGGGATTGAGTGAACAACTGCTTCATTTTAATTCCGAGGAACATTTGGTTTTGTCATTATTTACCATTGTTTATTGACAGATATTTCCACAGACCAAATCTTTCATTACATATATAGGTGAACATAGGATCATAATTGTATAGCATAGAAAATAAACCTTCTTGTATCATCCTCAGCATTTAATTATGCAAAACTAGTGACAAACATCTTTAGAAAAAAATAATAAAATAGTCCTTCAGTATTAAAATTTCTTATTAAAAAGCATGACATTGAAGTTAAGAGTATGGCATGTTATTAATGCATAGATGAGTCAGGCATGAATAAAATGAATCTAATCCCATCTCTTATAGTAAATCAAAATCTTTGAAATCTACAGTTTGTGATGGGTTAACTGAAAAAAAATAATATATTCAGTTTTTTCATTATTCTGTGGTTTCTGATCATGTAACTTTTTAAACAATGAATAGTCAGGATATAAACAACGTACTGCATACTTACCAGGTGATTTTTATGTCACTCTGCTGAATGCAGGATAAATATATTTGGGCTTTTTATTGCTTGAGTAGAAAGTGCTCATTACTTATTATTTTATGTTTATAATATAGAAAATTTTAAAAAAAAACACACAAAAAAAACAAAAAAATGCTTTTAAATGGCATACATCACACTGTTGTAGTGGTGGACTTCCTCAAGATCGTCTTCTGTGGTTTTGGTGCAGTGGGAGGAGGCACAGTTGCAGGTCTGAGGGGGGGGAAGCTGTTACTGTGGCTTATTCCCAGTCCCCATTTTCTAGTGGAAAAGGAGGGAGATGAGGGGGAAGTGGGTGGGTAGGGCCTTGGGGAGGAAGCTTTCCTGGTGGGTGGACGGGTTCACTGTGTAAGTGGACCTCCCTGTTCTTTACGTGATACCTGGTGTCACAGTCAGGACAATAGCCATGGTACTGGACTTTTTCATTAAACCTTACTCGTTCCCGAGGCCCAGCTTGGGGGCACCTGTCTTTTTCGGGTCTGTGCCTCAGAGGCTGCCCGGGAGCCTTGTCCAAGTTACTGCTGGGTTTGCAGTAGATGTCTCCGTTGGGGATTTTGGTTGGTGCCCCAGGGAAGCCTCCATTTCGCAGAAGGGTGCCATTGGTCTTTACCGGATTGACAGTGGGCACCACTCGCTGGGGGTCTTCACACTTCACGGGTGTCAACCGTGGAGGAGGCGCTGGAGGGTTTGGCTTTCTCAGGACCGTGAGGATAGCAGATGGGTGGGCTGGGGGCTTAATGAGGGGGGCATTGGCCTGCACTTTGATCTTCTCTATGCTGGAGGCTGTTGTCCCGCTTGAGCTACTATTCAGGGTGTCCGTTTTGGAGCTGTCAGTCATCTCATCCTCCAGCTGTAGGTCAGAGGTCAGGGTATCAATCTGGTCAACCACCTGGTAAAAAGGACAAGGTAATCATGTTGAATAACGACCTGAAGCAAAATATACCACAAGCGTCTTCCTATTTCATAATCAGATATGGGAACAGGGACTAATACTGAATGGTGAATTCCATTGTTCTTAAGTTTTCATTCAACAAATTTAGAGTATCTACCAGAAAAGCACCAACTATTTGATAACATAATGATTTCACATGCCTAGAATATGCTATTTATGTATATGTTCTATCCCTGACTCTGCTGTGTCCGAAGATAAAATCTAATAAAGAAACGTAACTGATTTTTAAAACTGATTTACAATATTAGTTTCAGGTGTACAATACAGTGACTTGATATTTTTATAGGTTACCCTTTATTTAAATGTATTACAACATATTGACTATACCCCTGTGTTGTACAGTATACCCTTGTAGCTTATTTATTTTATACGTAGTGGTTGGTGCCTCTTAATCACTTACTCCTCTTTGCCCCTCCCCCACCCTTCTCCTCACTGGTTATTAAACTGATTTTAAACAGAGGAGGGGGCTTTCCTTCTGACTTACCCTGTAGAAAGCATAGGAGAACATTAATCTCATGCTAAAATGAAACAAAGCCTGATAATCTGCAAAAATCAAAACTTTTCTAGAGACTATAACTGAGATCACAAAGTAACCAAATAAACTGAACTGTAAAGAGCTCCAAACCCTGTGAGGGTAGACAGAACACAAAGACTGTTCCATCTTTGGCCAATCACAGGGAAAAATTGTAGTATACAAAAGTGAGTCAAGAAAACAGCCAAGACATTAAAGAGTAATTAAAGGCAGAATGTGCTATCATGACAAGTTAGATACCCAAGGACCCCAGACACAATGTAGCCTGTTCTCACTCGGTGCCCCTTTTTCCATAGGCTTCACTGAGGGCAGGCAGAGACTGCAAAGGGTCCCTCCTGGGCACAAAAACTCACCCATTTCCCGACCCTTCTTACACAACAGAAGCCTTCAGCACTAGGGGGATGGCAAGAAATTCTCTAACCTCTAAGACATAGGCAATGATCTGGTGCTTCTAGGCTGGAAGAAAGAGGTGTCTATGTCTTTGGTGAAGGAGATGAAACATTTTCTTGGATCCAGGAACCCACACTACTTTTGTCTGCTACCACTTGGGGAAGGATCCAAGTCATAGCCACTCAGTATATGCTAAAGACACAACACAGAATCAGGAAATCAAGTAAGACTGCAGGCCCGTCACATCACAATGCAGGATCAACCCCGAGTGTAAGAGAGTGCGTGAGAGGACAGGAAAACTGGGTGGCAGAGTTCTAGGCCATGCCTTTCTAAGGCAACTTGGGCAGGGCCGGCAGAGATCCATGGAGTTAAGGAATTCAGCACCTCCTACAACCGCCTGGCTTAGAGTCTCTCTCCTGTTAAGTCTGGTCCGGGATAGCCTGTGGAAACATAGTCTCAGCTCAAATGCTCAATTTCAGAGCCAAGAAGTTTGACCCTTTGTCATTTACACTCTCTGAAGTCACAGATCTTAGAGACCATTCTCACAGCTGCGGTACATGTTTACATGATCAAGGAAGCTACGGGTGACTTTAAAAATAATTTATTTTCAAATGGAATGAGTCCCTTCATCTCATGTTTCCATATGTAGGCTTTTTCCTCCTCTCTTACTCAGGCCGAAGTGTGTTCAACTGTGAAGTTAGCCCTTTGACAGAAGATTAGGCTCAAAATGAAGACATCATAACCAACCAGAAGTTAGAGAGGACATGGAGAATTTGCTTCTTCCACATGTGAGTCTTTTGTGATTGATTAATACCGGTACCATGAGGCCTTCAATTTTCGCTCCTGAATCCATTCACTTCTCTCCATCTTCCTTTCTTTGATCCTAGTCTGAGCCTTGCCTCCCCTTCTCAGTTCTATAATCTCAGTGATCTTCTAAAAAGCTGAGTGGTGTTTTTGTCATTCCCTGCTTGCTTTCAATACCTGCTCATTTCTTCTGTGATACATTTCAATTTAACATGGTGTCCGGGGGCTTGTACAGTCTCACTCAGTGTTGTTCTGATAATTGCTGAGTAACTGGTTCTTAGGGATATGAGTGAGCCCTGATGTAAAGAGTTTTCCAGTTTCCATGGTGTGGTCTCATGCCACGGTTAACTTCAAGTGAGTAAGGCAGCATCACTGGATGTGAGACCGGGAAGGAACGTGCATGGGTGCATCATTATAAAGAGTTGCCACCATGCCAGTAGAATAGATATAAACTCAGGAGTAAAAATGCATATTAATGTCATAAAATAATTAGGAATGACTAGAATTGGACAAAAAACTTTTCTTTTTAATGTAATTTATTTAATACAGGTTTATATACTTCAGTTTTCAATAACAGTTATTTCACAACTGGCTCACAAGATTTCTGAAAATAAACCAATTGGTGCTTTTTAGCCAGTATGAGAAGCACTCCTAATTGCCTTCTATATATTGTTTTATGTGTATCCATGTGTGTGTGTGTGTGTGTGCGTGTGTGTAAGCCATTCAGTCTTGTCTGAGTCTTTGCAATCCCATGGACTATAGCCCATAGGTTATCCTGCCCATGGGATTCTCCAGGCAAGAATATTGGAGTGGGCTGCCATTCCCTTCTTCAGGGGATCTTCTCCACCCAGGGATCAAACATGAGCCTCTGGAATTGCAGGCAGATTCTTTACCACCTGAGCCATCAGTTGTTGTTGAGTCACTAAGCTGTGTCTGACTCTTTGCAATCCCACAGACTACAACACACCAGGGTTTCCTGTTTTTCACTATCTCCTGGAGTTTGCACAAACTCATGTCTATTGAGTCAGTCATGCTTTTCAATCACCTCATCCTAGGTTGCCCCCCTCCTCTTGCCCTCAGTCTTTATTAATATCAGGGTGTTTTCCAGTGAGTTGGCTCTTTGCATCAGTTTGCCAAAGTATTAGAGCTTAAGCTTCAGCTTCAGCATCAGTCCTTCCGAGGAATAATCAGAGTTGATTTTCTTTAGAATTGACTGGCTTGATCTTCTTGCTGTCCAAGGGACTTTCAACAGTCTTCTCCAACACCACAGTTTGAAAGCATCAATTCTTTGACTCTCAGCCTTTTTTATGGTTCAACTCTTACATCATACATGACTACTGGAAAAACCATAGCTTTGGCTATATGGACCTTTGTTGGTAAAGTAATGTCTCTCTCTTATTTTTTTGTTTCTTCTTTTTAATCCGCTGTCTAGGTTTGTCATAGCTTTTCTTCCAAGAAGCAACTGTCTTTTAATTTCATGGCTACAGTCACAATTTGCAGTGATTTTTCAGCCCAAGAAAATAAAATGTGTCATTGTTTCCACTTTTTCCCCATCTATTTGCCATGAAGTGATAGGAACGGATGCCATGACCTTAGGTTTTTGAATGTTGAGTTTTAAGCCAGCTTTTTCACCTTCATCAAGAGGCTCTTTAGTTCCTCTTCACTTCTGCCATTAGCGTGATTATCATCTGCACATCTGAGGTTGTTGATATTTCTCCCAGCAATCTTGATTCCAAATTGTGATTTACTAAGTCCAGCATTTCATGATGTACTCTGCATATAGCTTAAATAAGCAGGGTGATAATATACAGCCTTCATGTACTCCTTTCCCAATTTGGAACCAGCCTGTTGTTCTATGTCCAGATTTAACTGTTGTTTCTTGACCTGCACACAGATTTCTTGAGAGGTAGGTCAGGTGGTCTGGTATTCTCATCTCTTCAGGAATTTTCCACAGTTTGTTGTGATCCACATAGTCAAAGGCTTTAGAGTAGTCAATGAAACAGAAGTAGATTTTTTTGGGGGGAGGATTCTCTTGCCTTTTCTATGATCCAACGGATGTTAAAATTTGATCTCTGTTTCTTCTGCCTTTTCTAAATCCAACTTGTACATCTGGAAGTTCTTGGTTCACATACTGTTGAAGTCTACCTTGAGGAATTTTTAGCATTACTTTGCTAGCATATGAAATGAGTGCAGTTGTGTGGTCTTTGAACATTTCTTAGCTTTGTGAACCCTCTATATTCAACTCTAATAATATTCCCTTTCTTTTCTCACACTTCTTGATATTCTTTTGGATCCTCATAACTGTCAGTCTGCTTCCCACCCTAAAGCATTTGAACATACTATTTTTTTTCTTGAAATGCTCTGATTTCTCCTCTTTGTCTAATTAACTCTTCAGTTCAGTTCAGTTCAGTCGCTTAGTCATGTCTGACTCTTTGCGACCCCATGAATTGCAGCACGCCAGGCCTCCCTGTCCGTCACCAGTCACCAACTCTTACTTTTTATTAAAATCTTAGCTCAGGAGTTAGACTTGTGAAGTAAAATTTTCCCCTCCTGCTGAGATTTCGCTTATTGGTCTAGTTAATTTGTTAAATATTCACAAGGAAACATTTCTTTCATTCAAAGTTATCACATATTTTTCTAAATTATTTGTTTAGTAGTAGTTGAGCATTGGAATAATGTCTTCTCTCTGATCTCAGTCTCAGTGAGACTGAGGACCTTGTTGGTTTTTACTCTTGGATCCTGAAGACCAAATATGTGAATGGTATACAAAAGAGACTCAACAAAACTTGTATGAATTCACTGAGGTTGTTTCTTTGATTCAACTGTGAGCAAAAGCACTTCTTTTTCTATTTGATTTTTGAAGGTGTTACTTTAAAGTTCATAATACTGAATTCTAGAATAAAATCAGGGGATAATGACTGAGCTATAAACGATACACAGAGTTCAGTTCAGTCCAATTCAGTCACTCAGTTATGTCTGACTCTTTGCGACCCACCATGAACTGCAGCATGCCAGGCTTCTCTGTCCATCAAAAACTCCCAGAGTTCACTCAAACTCACGTCCATTGAGTTGGTGATACCATCCAACCATCTCATTCTCTGTCGTCCTCTTCTCCTCCTGCCTTCAGTCTTTCCCAGCATCAGGGTCTTTTCCAGTGAGTCAGCTCTTGGCAGCAGGTGGCCAAAGTATTGGAGTTTCAGCTTCAGCATCATTCCTTCCAATGAATATTCAGGATTGATTTCTTTTAGGATGGACTGGTTGGATCTCCTTGCAATTCAAGGGACTCTCAAGAGTCTTCTCCAACCCCACAGTTCAAAAGCATCAGTTCTTCGGTCCTCAGCCTTCTTTATAGTCCAACTCTCATATCCATACATGACTACTGGAAAAAACATAGCTATGATTAGATGGACCTTTGTTGGCAAAGTAATGTTTCTGATTTTTAAATGATGCACAGAGTAGGTATCACATTCTCTAGCTCTTAGCAAGATATCATAGAAATTCAAGTGGAAGGACACTTAAATATCATGATAGATAGCTGAACATCTTTGCTCATGTCTACTGTGTACTCTTTAATCCAGAGTGGTTACCTACCTAAGTCTTTTTTTTAAATCTTCAGCAAAGGAGAGAAAGCTAGTCTACTGTGAGGAAAGTGAAAATGATTTTCAGAGATAAATACACTGCCTGGGGCCCTAATGGTTCAGTAGTTCCTGCTGTTTTGGTCTGTACAGTGCTATTTCCCAAATGTCTAAAAATGCTAATAGAACAACAACAACAACAACAAAAAAAAAAAACAGAAACAAGCAAAATAATGCTCCCATGGAACAGGGTATCTAGTGGAATGGCCTGACATCAATTAAGTTCTCAAACAAGTAACAGTAAAAGCACAAATGCCCCAGGTGCTTTGAAAGAGAAACACAAGCTATTATAAGAGGAAATAAAGCCATGTGAGAAAGTGGGTGAAGCATTCCTAAAGGATGAGTTACAGTGAACTGGTAGAACAGGAGTGATTCTAGAAATCCATTTAGAAAAGAGCCTCATCAAGGTACTTGGGTAGAAGAGAACCCCTGAGTGTGAGCAATTTAGAGAGGACTCTTGGCTGAAGGACACTGTGAGAGACAAGGCTGGAGAGTTGGATAGCAGCTAGGCTGTGCGAGTCCTAGTTATGTTGTGATAAAGAACTATGTATTTTTTGAAGGGTTTCAGAAGTGAGAGAAGCAATATTCAAGAGACAATGCATTCAGTTTTTCCGAACTAATTAAAGAAATATGCAGAATCTCAAGCAGGAAAGTATAAGCAAACACACAACCAGAGATACTACAGTGAACATACAGAACATTAGAAAGTAATGATTAAAGTTTTACAACAACAAAATAAAACACCAAACGCTTACACAATAACAAAATTTAGACTGACTTTAGAAATATGTTTCCAACTGAAAGAGAGAAATTGGATATGGAACTTTTCTGTAAAATGAGAGTGAAATAGACATTATCCATCAGAGATGAAAAATAATGAATGAAATAAAATTGAAATCTCATGTACACACACACACACAAACACAAACAATGGGATAAAAGTTATAAAGAAGAAATTCACATAAGGTAAGTCCAAATTTTCAAAAATCATACACTCAGTCTCATGAGTAATCAAGCTAGTGCAAACTGAAGGGAAATGAGAAAGTATTTATTTTCTTCTGAGTACTTTAGGAAAACGAACCAGTCCAATAGTTCTATTGATGATGAGATGAATAAATGGGAACTTTGTATATTGCCAGTGGAAATGTAAATTCAGTGCATTGGGAAACTTTTTGACAATATCTCATAAATTGGATAAGGTTCATACTCTATGGTATAGATCTTCTAGGAATAAAGTCTGGACTATTCTGGAGAAATTCTCAGAGATGTGCACAGGCTTGAAAAAGCACAAGGATAGTTCTTGGATTGTTTTTTTTTACTTTTCTGGTTTGTTTTGCCATTGCAAAAAATTGGAAGTAACCTAAATATCTGTTAGTAAGTGATAAGGTAAGTAAATATAAACAGTTCAAATGAAGTAACTACAGCTATACGTATCAACAGTGATAAATCTCAAAAACCTTCAGCTGAGCACAAAAATGTTAAAAAAAATCCACTGAAAGTATAATATATACTGTTTATATGTAGAAGCACAGATATTTTAGTTTCTACAACATGAAATAATTGATATACATTAAGTTTAGGCAATAAGGAAGAGGAAAGACGGTCAGGAGACATCAGCTACATAGATGAAATATTTTCTTTTAAAACTTCACGTAAAGTAATTATGATAAAGTGTTAACATTTGTTAAGTTCAGGTTATACTTGATATAGTATTTATTTTATGTCATGTGTAAAGTCTTTTATAATTGAAGATAAAATAAATATTTATCACTACTTAAATAAATTTAGAAAGAAATAGAAGTATTTCTCACAGCTGCCATGTGGAGAACACACTGAAGGCTGCTGAAGTTTATTTACTTGGTGAGTTAGAGGATATTGCAGCCAAGTGAAAAATGAATAAATTAACCTGACAAGGAATACACTGTATCCTTATAATTACACTTCTATGTTTTGCTAACAGAATTTCAAAGTATCATATTGCAACTAAAGGAATTATAACCACAGGCATGATGGAATTAAGAGGAAAACAAAATAAAAGAAAGGAGGACTAGAGAGACACGCTGCAGATATATAGAGGTGAGAAGGCAGCATGACATCAATCAAAATATAAGAATATCCAACCTAAACATCAGGAGCAGAGGAGAAATGTGTATCTCAAACTTGAAACGAGTCATCTGTCCAAGGGGAATCTATTTATGGGAGTGAAACAGCAATACTTAAAGAAAGGATAATGCATTCAGTGATCCCAGGCAGTTTTCTTTCTTGTTGGAAAATAAATATGAAGGTTATAACCTTGCTTAAAGATTCTTACCAAAAATTAAACCATTTTTGGAGACAGAAGGCAGTATATGCTTTTGAAGGTGTTTGTGTCAATTTATACCCTTTTCTCTGAAAGTAAATAAGATTTGAAAATTACAAAAATCATAATCATCATCAAGTCTGATCAACAGAAAATAAGCTAAAACTATAATGCAAATTGTTTTCTTTTTATGTGGGGTCAATTGGGTTTGACAAATATTTATTGTACAGATATTATTAATCTGTTACTATATGAGACATTGAGGATTAAGAAATGAGGCTTCTAGTTCAATAGACACTGATCATATGTACTTAGTGCCTTCCTTTGCAAATCATATTCAAATGCGAGTAAAGAAATAAAGAAGTAATAAATTCAGAAAATCTTCTCAAACTATGGTCTAAGTGTGATCAGAGATTTTTATAAACACATGAAAGTGAAAGCGTTAGTCACTCAGCCGTGTCCGACTCTTTATGACCCCATGGACTGTAGCCCACCAGGCTCCTCTGTCCATGGGATTCTCCCAGCAAAAATACTGGAGTGGACTGCCATTCCCTTCTCCAGGGATCTTCTCAATCCAGGGATTGAAACTGGGTCTCTCGCATTGCAGGCAGATTCTTTACTATCTGAGCCACCAGGGAAGCTCATATGAATATTTGAGTGAATTAATAAAAAGGTGGTAAAAGCACTGATGGAGTCCCAGAAGGATTCCAAACTTGAAAATGAAATAGAGAGACAGTAGGAGTGAGAAAAAATGCAAAATTTAGGGTGTGAAATTGCTGAGTGACTATCTTTCACAATGGAAAATAGTTTGTATCAAATGGTGCAACAAGACTGGCAATGTGTAATAGCTTACATCCTAAAGATAAACTGAAATTCTTGCTGTAAAGAGACTGAACAGTATCTCTGGATAAGAAAGCCCTAAATGTGGTTGGTAGCATCTCAAAACAAAGTTCTTCTCCCCTATTTTTTATCACATAATCTCCCCTATTTTTATCATATAATATAGTTTTTCCACTGGGAAGGTGGTAGAAATGGGGCAAGAGCAGCTAGCCTGTCTTCTTAAAGTACTGCATGCCCATCTGACATATTTACAATCTTCAGTCAGCATCCTGCCTTTTCCTGTATGTAGGAGAGGCTGCTAAAACATCTTAATAATGCCAACATCACAAAATAGAAGGACTAAGATGAATGAACAGATCAATATTAAGATAAAGTGATAAAGTAGCTGTTATTAGTTAATTAAGAGAACTTTGTAGTAATTTTAATTAATGTACTAGGAGCAGTTTGAGAATATATTGCAGCTATAAAATAATACAATGTTATAAAAGAAGAGACATAAAATAAGACACATTTAAAGTATAAAACATAAATATAAATGTAAAGAGATATTTTTAAGAAAATCTAAAAGAATCTAAGAAATATTCCTAATCATAAATCAAAAATATTTTTTCAAGGAAAATGTAAGAAAAGATTTAAAGGCATGGAACACAAGAAAATGAATCTTGCAGCTTCAACGACTGAGAAGTTCTAGTAAAAATGGGGAAAAAAAGAAAAAAAAAGTGGGATTGCAGTAATTAAAAAAAAGGAAATTTCACAGTTGACAATACTAGGAGTTTCAGATGGAAAGAGTCAATTGAGTGCTAATCAGGATGAATGAAAGAGAAAACAAAGTCAATAACTTACCAAATAAATACAGAAAACCCAAAAAGAAGTGATAATTAAATAATCATCACAGTGTCTTCTGGATGAGTGGAGCATGAAAGACATTTTACTAGTAACCTCCAAAGGTCTGCGGCAAAATCATTTTAACCCGGATTCTATAGTAACTAAATCAACAATTTATTATAATGAAGAATTAAAATGTTAGGTATTAGGACAATTTACTTCTCTTGTGTCTGTGCTTTAAAAGTTAAGGATATTCTATAGCTCAGTAAGATGGAATCCAATAAAGGAGGAAAGCACAGGATGCAAGAAACATAATTAACACAGAAGTGTGGAAAAAAATTAAAAAAATTCAAGAATGGTAACTATACTAGAGTCCCCAAAGTGATTATTCTAAGCTAAAACAGGAAATCAGAAGACGTCAAGAAAAATATAATGAATTACATTCAACGGTCAAATAACTGGAAAGTTGTCAGTACATCAGTGATAGGGAAAAGAAAACTATTGCAGTGAGTGATGAGTATAATGTATGTAAAAAGAGAATCCATTTGAAACTTGAGTTCTCTTTTGAAAGGTTCAGGTTTAGAAATACAGGTGTAAACTTATTTCTTTGTGAGTTCATTAGCAGTGTTTCATTCTACTTTTATTATTGAGATGCTGGTTATTGAATGAAAGGAATGTTTCCTTGAGAATATTTAACAAATATTTTGTGGTACTATCCCAAAAATGCATAAAGTTAGCTCCTTGACAGAGGATGCACATGGACATACATATTTTAGTAGGTTAATTTCTTTTTAAGTCAGATTGTTTTATAGCCATGGAATGAACAGCATGTAGAAAGTCCAGGTCTAAATATAAAACTCTAGATATGATTTATCCAAAAATGTTAATGGGTCTTGGCAGCCTTAGAAAATTACACAAGTATCAGTTTATCACAAATAACAGTTTATGTTATTTAAAGCACTTGATCCAAAATTAGTAACTACAATTTGCAAAATGAAGATGTTTAAATTTTTTAACTTATAATACAATAGTACTTGGTTTCATTTAAATCATTTCCTCATAGAACTGTAAGCATTTTTGAGGGGCTGTTGGAGGAAGTAGAAATCCCCCAAACTATCACACACAGTTTCTAAATGTCATATATCTACATGCTTACTGTTTAGAATAAAGAAACATAAGACAACTGAGAACCAAGGGATTCAGTTCAGTTCAGCTCAGTCGTCAGTTGTGTCTGACTCTGTGACCCCATGAATCGCAGCACGCCAGGCCTCCCTGTCCATCACCAACTCCTGGAGTTCACTCAGACTCACGTCCATCGAGTCAATGATGCCATCCAGCCATCTCATCCTCGGTTGTCCCCTTCTCCTTCTGCCCCCAATCCCTCCCAGCATCAGAGTCTTTTCCAATGAGTCAACTCTTCGCATGAGGTGGCCAAAGTACTGGAGTTTCAGCTTCAGCAACATTCCTTCCAAAGAAATCCCAGGGCTGATCTCCTTCAGAATGGACTGCTTGGATCTCCTTGCAGTCCAAGGGACTCTCAAAAGTCTTCTCCAACACCACAGTTCAAAAGCATCAATTCTTCGGCGCTCAGCCTTCTTCACAGTCCAGCTCTCACATCCATACATGACCACAGAAAAAACCATAGCCTTGACTAGACGGACCAAGGGATTAAGTGCTATTAACACACAGCTCAGCTCTAATGCACTAGGTGTGATGATCACTTCATGTAAGTCTCATGTTTACTTGCCTGTTAGTTTTAGTATTTACAACTTTTCTTTCCTCTGTAACAAACATTACCCATAGACTATGACAGTTGAAATGCATTGCTAACTTTAATTTCTGTTTTCATAAAGTACCTTATTATTTTAACAGGCAATATGCTTGTACTAGGTTTCTTGTAAAATGTGGAAAAGGAAACATCCCTCATCACAATTGCTTCAGCAGCTTAATAGATATAAAAGACTCATCCTCTTGCCTTTTGTGAGTACACACATCAAAATAATTCCATTATGTTAATAATGTAAAAGGGGAAGCTGTAACTCAAGATAATGGACCTGTAAACTTAGCACATGCTTATAGCTCTCAGTCTCTAATATCTTTCTCTATTTGTAAAAGTGCAAATGAATAAACTCAGATTGTGCATTACATTCCTTACTGATGATAAACTAGATCAATAAAAAATATTCTGTAAGCATCATGAGTAAAGCTGTAAGAATAAAATTCTTCTCTATCCAACCCCTGTCCTTTCATTTAATCCAGTTTTTGCATTGCAACCAGACAGTGCTTTCCTTAAGTCTGTACATATAACAAAAATTATTAAACCTTAAGTGGTTTTCTATTGCTCTTTGGATAAAGACTAAATACTTAATAAAAACATGACCTGGGTCCTGCTTTGTACATCAGCCTGCCCGATGCCCCTGCTTTTTCTATTTCGTCCTGTGCTTAGAAGATGCTAAGCTGGATCTTTGTATAAGTCATCCTCCACCAAGAGCTGGTTATCCTTCACTGCCTGCACAAAACGCACACATTTGTGGCACGCATATTCATATTCACACATATTTTTCCTTATCCTTCAAAAATTAACCCTATTTCTCCTCTTCAAGGACAGCTTCCCGATAGCCCTGAAGTCCTGCACCACAGCCTAGAGCTCCTGAATCTGTGCTTCACACTATGAAATGCACTAACAAAGTGATGGATCATGTAAATAGCTCTTTAATGCCAGTCTCCACGGTGGAAATGTAAGGACCCAGAGGACAGAGCATCCTGGACCATTATGCCTAAAACAAAATATATATTGAATGAAAAAATCATGACATAAGTAAAGCAAAGATACTATAACAAAATACTTTTACAGAAGGTTGCTATTGCTTATGGTTTGGTGTATATTTAGAAACTTTTAAGGTGATTCATTCAGGTTGGAAATAAACTAAGTTCATGAGACTGCTAATTATTTCTTATCTTAAAAATATAAGGTATTTTCTATTAGAGGAAAGACCCTGCAATGATAAAGCACATTTGCAAGCTTACTAAAGGATATCATTTACCAATATCAGTATTAGAATATTTACATACACATTAAAATAACACTTTGACATATGTTTTTACTTTTTATCAGACACTGAGTTTATTATATAACATAAGGGAAGAGAAAGTTTGTAATTTAGACTAATATTTGTCCAAGTTATCTTAGAATCTATATGAATATTAAATTACTTGTCAAAAACATCAGAAAAAATCTATTACTCCTTTCTTGATATCTCAAACAATAATTACAGAAATGACAGCATTTATTGAACTTTCAATATTTCTAGAAATGCTGATATTGATAACATAGCTGGATTCGAAGGTATGGCAATTAGACATAATTATAATTTGGGCTCTCATTAGCTGTATGATGGTGAAACTGGGTCTCTCTTCCTAATATTAGTTCTCCCATATTGTTAATTAAAAGAAAAAAAAAGAAAGAAAGAAAAATAGTCTGTGGTATCTGTGTACCTGTTAGAGTATGATTACATATAAAATATTTTGAGAGGAGAGAAGAACAGTTAATTCTGCCAGAGAGGGAGAAACAATGTCAGAAATAGGAGTATTAAGCTTCTCTGGTGGCTTAGCTGGTAAAGAATCTGCCTGCAATGCGGGAGATCTGGGTTTAATCCCTGGAGAAGGGAACGGCTACCCACTCACCTGGAGTATTCTTGCCTGGAGAATTCTATGGACAGAGGAGCCTGGCAGGCTACAGTCCATGAGGTCCCAAAGAGTTAGACACGGCTCAGCAACTGACATACTTTGGAAGGATCAGGTAGAAAAAAGTGGAAGATAATTCCAGGCAAAGTAAAAGAAGTGGAGTCGCTCATTCGTGGCTGACTCTTTACGACCCCATGTATTGTAGTCTACCAGGCTCCTCTGTCCATGGAATTTTCCAGGTCAGAGTACTGGAGTGGGTTGCCATTTCCTCCTCCAGAGCATCTTCCCAACCCTGGGATTGAAACCAGGTCTCCTGCATTGCAGGCAGATGCTTTACCATCTGAGCCACCCGTGAAGGCCTAAAAAGTAAAGGAAACGAGGTCTGAAAATCAATCGAGATTTCCAGTAGAAAGCTGTGATGTGGTAGATGGAAAGGGTATGGTTTGTGCCTGTGTGCTGTGTGTGTGTTGACACACATTTGAGGGCATATTTAAGAGATGAAGAGGTAAACTAGGAAAAGCAGAAAGGGTATAGAGACAGAAAGAAAACGGGGTGCAGGTGAAGTGCTGCAAACCAAAGGGTCTTCAACACCATGCTAAATATGTAAGCTGGCCTTTACTTGAAAGTTAAAGGCAAAGCTGAAACAGAAAAGTGATGTGAGCAACTATGATTGCAGCCTTGAGGGAACGGAAAGACAGTGCCATAAAACAAGTCATTAAATACGACTATTCTTGTCATAAGCAAACCTAGGGAAAATTATTGAAAGCGATGCAAATGGGAAGGTTACATTACATTATTTTTGCATTAGTGAAAAAAGAAATCTGAAAATCTCTAAAGCCCATCTTTAGAATGTCTTTCCCAACTTGAAAATATCTAGTTTAACTCAATTATGGTGGAAGCATGCGGGGCATTATCCTTGGTTTAATAAAGGTATGAAAACATTATGATATTCTCCCCTGTGCCCGAGTTCTACTCCATTCTTAATGGAGTAAAGGAAGTTGCATTTTAAAATATAACACCTTCATGTCTGATTTAATGAGCCAGAATATATGAGATGAAAGAGAGGGGATTTAAAATTTGGAATTCTTTTATAATAGGCTTCTCAAGCATCTGTCTTCATTGTCACAGGCCTCCAGAGATATTTTATAAAAAATAATTTACACATAATTTGAAAAACAACACAAAATCTTACCACAGAGAGTCAACAGCCATTTAAATCTGCTAGGACTTTGAAAATTGATCTTTCACAGCTGTCATTTTGTTGAAAAATATGTGAAAGACTTCAGCATGGATTTTTTTATTTTTACAAGAATGGGGTATTCATAACAAAAGCTATTCCTACTGTTTAGTTCTAACAAAAAGATATGCAAAGGTACTATAAATACACGTTCTATATATGGTATTAAATGAAATGTAGGATATTTTTCTAATACTTTTAAAATGTTAAGGCAATGAACATATGAAAACTTATCCCATCTGTGAGATTGAAATATTGACTACTTTTCACTTACTAAATTATAAAGCAGTGCCTTACCAATATACCTCAAATATTATATTTTATGTACAATCAGGATAAGATTCTTGCATATGTTATATACTATAACCACATTTACATTTTTGCCTTTACCAGGTGAACTTTGGTTGTTATATAAACTTCACTGTTTATCTTAACAATGATGCTTAAATTTGTTATATATGTGTATATATATAAAACTGATGCAAAGAGCTGACTCATTTGTAAAGACCCTGATGCTAGGAAAGATTGAGGGCAGGAGAAGGAGATGACAGAGGATGAGATGGTTGGATGGCATCACCGACTCAATGGACATGGGTTTGGGTGGACTCCGGGAGTGGATGATGGACAGGGAGGCCTGGCCTGCTGAGGTTCATGGGGTTGCAAAGAGTCGGACACAACTGAGTGACTGAACTGATACTGATACATATGTGAAAGCCCTCTAGTGGCCAAAATTGTAGATAGTTCTACTGTACTTGGACTTCCCAGGTGGTGTTAGTGGTAAAGAACTTGCCTGCCAATGCAAATAAGTAAGAGACTCGAGGTTCAATCCCCGGGGGTCAGGAAGATCCCTTGGAAGAGGGCATGGCAACTCACTCCAGTATTCTTACCTGGAGAATTCCATGAACAGAAGAGCCTGGTGGGCCACAGTCTATGGGATTGCAGAGTCAGACAAGACTGACTGATCAGTGACTACTCTGCTGCTGCTGTTGCTGCTGCTAAGTCGCTTCAGTCGTGTCCGACTCTGTGCGACCCCACAGATGGCAGCCCACCAGGCTCTGCCATCCCTGGGATTTTCCAGGCAAGAGTACTAGAGTGGGTTGCGACTGCCTTCTCCAATGCATGAAAGTGAAAACATGGACCACAGCCCACCTGGCTCCTCCGTCCATGGGATTTTCCAGGCAAGAGTACTGGAGTGGGGTGCCATTGCCTTCTCCGGACTGACTACTCTACTCTGCCAAATTCTCTATTGTTGTTTAAAAAACAGGGAGACTTCCCTGGGAGTCCAGTGGTTGGGACTCTAAGCTTCCAATGCAGGGGGCACAGGTTAGGTTCCTGGTCAGGGATCTAGTGTCCTTCATACCATGTGGCATGGCCAATAAACAAATAAATAAATAAAAATTATTAGCCTATTGTTACATTGCTAATCTAAAACCAAGGAATACTGTTTCTTCTTTCAAAACTACACTTTCTTTTTTACCAGGGTCTAAATTAATGAAAAGGTGGAATAATTGTGCTACTTAACATCATTAAGAAAGGAAGTTTTAAAAATATGCCACATAATATAAAATTATGAGGCAGTATGAATAAAATGTGCTGAAATTTCAAAGTTTAACTAGCAGAAAAAATTAGATTTTGCATATGGATTTAGAACACATATAATCCAAAAATTAGAGGATGATGACTAAATATTCCACGTAATTTGTAATATCTGGCCATTTAGACATTTTTTTCCAGAAGGCTGGTGTTAACCATATGTTTAGATAATAACAATGTAAATAATATGTTTTATGTACATAAAACATAATTATGTTCACAGAATAATGATGAGGAATGCTTATAAAGGAATGTTGCATTTTCAGATATACCACAAAAACAGAGTTGTCAAATTTAACTGAGGAAGGCATGTGAGTCCACCACAATAAAGAAGGGAATTACAGTGGACAGTAGAAGATATGACCGTCTAGATGGCACTGAGGGCACTGTCTTGACCTTTTTGAAAGATTTCAAGAGAGGAGAGAAGACTGACTTGTATATGAAGTTTACAGATTTTTCGAACATACACACACAAAGATCATACAAACCAAATCTGTACACAGGGTTAAACCAGCTTACACCACACCATTTTGAGAGCCCTGGCCCAAGAGACTCTATGTCATTATACCAGTCCAATTTAGAGAAAACCTTTAGACAAACGGTTCTGAAAACGAATATACTTGAATTAGCCTTAAGCAATAAATGAGGGCATCTTACTTGCTGCAGGGTCAGTTTAGCTCTTAAAGCATTCTCAACCTTTCATTGCCTCATTACATGTAGAAAGAAGTGCCCACTGAGTTACTCTTCCTGGTACCAAGCAGATATTATGGAAGACAAGGATTTGTCTAGCTGTCAATATATTTGTTAGTTTAATGTATGCTTCATGAGTTATAGTTAATTTTTAAGTAAATCAAGTCCCCAACTTCAATGTTTATTATTATTAAACAAAATTTAACTGTAGTCCACCTCAGAAGATGTTGCAACATAAGGCTGTCATTGCATGTTACCAAAGGACTTTTTATTACAAGCTGTTTCAAGGCATTGCTCAGCAAATAGTGCCAAGACACAGATAGTTCACTTAGATTCAGTGGTCAAAAACAATACAGTAATAATCCAATTATCTAAAATATAAGGGGAGTACTCTATAAGGATGTTAATGTGTATATTAGAGAGCTAAGAGTATTTTAGAATCTCCTTTCTCATTAACAAAAGGAAAAATAGTAAAAATCTTTAATTTCATAAACAAAATAAATAAATATAAATAAAGAGGCACAACCCACAGTCTTAAAGTTGAAACACTGTAAGCAAAAGAAATAGAATTTTAACTCAGGTCAGTACAGACCTTTAAACGTCTCAGTGCCTCAGGATGGTACCAGTGAAGTTAACAATAGTCTTCAAGTTTTCCAAATTGTGTCAAATATGAAAAAAAAATAGATGTGGACTCTGAGTGAGCAGAACTGTAGAAGAAAAGACAGTGAAACAATTAAGTAAGCAAGGGGCTGAACTCTAAGAATAATACGACAAAAAAAGGACAAATGCAAAAGCCTTGAATGTAGTAGTAGTATGAAGCAGAACACAACATTTACTTTTTCTAAAAAGTGAGAGCAACAATTACAGGATCCCTCTTCACCCTTCTCCTGCCCCCACTGCCCTGGCCTTCAAGCTATAGAACTGTGATTAGAACATGAAATAAGCTCAGCTTCACACTGGGGCTTGCTTGGGAAAATAAGTCAGACTTAGACGTGCTAGGAACATAGTTGGGAAAAGTCACCCATACTACTTGAGGCCCAGTGGAAGTTCAAAGCAGAGCTACTTAAATTAAGCAAGCAAAAAAACTGGCATGGTGACTCTATAAACACAATTGTGGCAAGAAAAGAAGCAAAAGAGTACATTATGCAAAAGACAGGTAAAGAACTCATTTGGAAGAAATTTGCCCTGAGTGCTTTAGGTGCTACAGAAACACTCAGTGAAATAAAATAAACACACAGAAGAATAAAACAGAAATGGAATTGAAGACCCAAAGAAACATGGTGCATTTCCAAATACAACCATTACCAAACTCACAAGTAAAATGCAAATAGCAAGCTAGAGAACAGACATGACTGCAATGAAATTACTGACAAAAAGGGAAAGCTTGACATGGTCTCTGTGACTGCAGAAAGGAAAATCTAGAGTTTCCAACAGGCTTGTTTGGAATATTTTCAGCATCTGGGGTAAAACTAAAATACCATACAATGAAATATTAAATAATCGTAATTTCAAGCTAATAAACTATTTTTAAATGTTTACAGAATTTCTGGACAACTCAGCATCCGCATCAGAGGGAGGCAGAGAAGATGGACAAGTTCCATACTCCAGGCTCTAACCCGGGCCCATCACTCTCCTTCTTCCACCCTAGTGTTCCTTACACCATCAGTACCTCAAATACACATGTGTGCATACCCCAGGCCATACTTCCGAACTCTGCCCAGTCTCTACAGATAGTTAACATTTGACCAATGAACCTAAAGATAAATAAGTCTGTGTGTGCTTAGTCATTCAGTCGTGTCTGACTCTTTTTGTGACCTCATGGGCTGTATGTAGCCTGCCATGCTCCTCTGTCCAAGGGATTCTCCAGGCAAGAATACTGAAGTGGGTTGCTGTCCCCTCCTCCAGGGGATATTCCCAATCCAGGGATTGAACCCAGGTCTCCTGCTTTGCAGGCGGATTCTTTACCCTCTGAGCTACCAGTGAAGCCCAAGAATACTGCTGTGGGTAGCCTATCCCTTCTCCAGGGAATCTTCCTGACCCAGGAAACAAACCAGGGTCTCCTGCATTGCAGGAGGATTCTCCACCAGCTGAGCTACCAGGGAAGCCCCAAATAAGTCTAAAGGTAAATTTATCAGTGGTGTGGTCTATATTCAGAAAGCTATAGGAAGCTACCACACTCCTTGAAATGTGTTTGAGCTCATGGTAGAGGAATTGCAGAATCTAGGGTGCTGCAGTATGTTCCACATGGGAAATATGGATTCTGACTGTACATGGCTGCCTGGGTCTCCTGCAGCAGATAGAGGAGGGTGGGGCTGGGGAACTCTAATGTACAGTATTCAAGGCAGGAGTCTGTCTTGCTCAGATCTAAAGATAGTGCTGACTGCAGAAATTAGAAAGTAACAGTAGCTGTGAAGGAAATTCAAAGTTGATATACAGCACAGAGAATATTGGTTTTCCTAGGAAGTAAACATTATTACAGAACAGAAGGAATAACACATTCAAAATGCTTAATTTCTCCGAAAGGAAGAAACTACCAAATTTGGCTGTTAAACTATGCAAGATGCTGCAGTGAAATCTGTTGGTGAATGATTGCCAGTAAGGAATGGCCAGCATTTTAAGGATAGACATCAAGGAGAAGTTGCAAGTTAAATACAAGGAAGAAAAATCTGGTATCAGAAAAGTCTGGTATCAGCCTTTACCAGGGCAACATCAAACAGAAGAGGGAAAAGCAGTACATACAAAGTTCTGAGGGAAAGAAAGTGTGAGCCAAGAATGTCATTCTCAGCCAAGTTTCTAGGCAAGTATAAAGATAACAGACATAACAACCTCATATCTCAAGTACCCAAAAAAGATAGCAAACACCAAAATTCACCAGTCCAAAAGGTGGCAGGGAAGGCTGTGATGAAAGTGAAAGCCTTAGTTGCTAAGTCCTTTCTAACTCTTTGCAACCCCATGGACCGCAGCCCGCCAGGTCCTCTGTCCATGAAATTTCCCAGGCATGAATACTGGAGTAGGTTGCCATGCCCTCCTCCAGGAGATGTTCCCAAATCCAGGGATCAAACCCAGGTCTTCTGCATTGCAGGCAGATTCTTTACTGTCTGAGCCACCAGGGATTAGCTCAGTATTCCATGGCCAGGTCCACACATTTTGAAAGACAAAAGTATATTCAGTTCAGTTCACTTCAGTTGCTCAGTCATGTCTGACTCTGTGACCCCTGGACTGCAGCACACCAGGCTTCCCTGTCCATCACCAACTCCCGGAGTTTACTCAAAATCATGTCCATTGAGCCAGTGATGCCATGCAACCATCTCATTCTCTGTCATCATTACCAGAATATTAAAAAAAAATTTTTAAGTACATTACCAGAATATTTTTAAAAAGTCCTTCAATATAGAGACAATGGATAGAGATTCTCAAGAATATAAGAACGCACAGATTACAAGATCTCTTGAATACATCTTTGAAAACAAACACAAATAAAACAAACAAAAATTACTTGACACTATAACTTGACAGCATGGGCTCATATCAAACATGGAAAAGTATTTCAAATCCAGTTTTGCTTTTTACATTTCATAGTCATTAAACAATAAAACCATAATTTAAAATAAATTCAAAAATTATACAATTTATGTAATTTCTAAAAACACATTTAGACTACATATCATGAGTACCGATGCTGTTAAAGTTCAAAAGCGTGTGTAGGGAGGACAAGCAACAACTTCAGGAGGAAAGAGGAGATTGGACTGGGAGTAAAGGACTCAGAAGTTTGGGTGTATCTGTATATTTTAAGTAGGAAAAAAAAAAGTTCTTAGGCAAACATGACAAATAAGGATAAATCTGAATCATTTGTACCAGGTGCTTATATTTTTTTATACTTTCTTTCTATATGCTTAATACATTAATAATTAAAAATATTTAAAACTGCCAAGCCTGAAAAATGTATTAGTGTGCTTTACCATGTAGCAGTTTTGAACATTTTAACTATATTCTAAGTGGTGCTATCAAAATGCAGATTCTCTATTAAGAAAACAAACAAGAAGAGTCCTGTGGCAAGCTTCTTCTGCAGTGACGTCTCTCAATGAAAAGAAATTAGTCACAAAATATGTTTCCACTGATATCAGATGACTTAAAATATATTGATAACA
This sequence comes from Aepyceros melampus, assembly GCA_006408695.1. Classification (NCBI taxonomy): domain Eukaryota; kingdom Metazoa; phylum Chordata; class Mammalia; order Artiodactyla; family Bovidae; genus Aepyceros; species Aepyceros melampus. The sequence goes on along the minus strand of SJXQ01012483.1, from coordinate 47,259 downwards.
ATGAAAACTGTTCATAAGAAATATGATCTCAAGTTTAAAAATAACTATAATATATATATTTGGTGACCAAAAGATAGAAAGTTCACAAGACGCTGTAAAATTCTTACTTTGCCTACAAGGATGACATGTATTTATATTGTCCTTGCACTAGCTTCGTTACAGCAGGATGAGTTTAGTAATGAAGCACTCATGTAGAGTTCTTTGCCCTTCTCATGAGTGAGTGATCTCGAGTTCATTCACAGTCAGTTCTAGGTGCAATAAGGGCATCTCCTTGCCTTCACTGCGTGGAGCTGAATTAGCAACCCTAAGATGCCCTATTTGGACTAACCCATGTTTTCAGACTGCAGTGTGCCATTAAATGTTTAGCTAGCAGCTCTCCAGAGGAGGGAAAGCCTCTGATTTGTATCATTTACCAATTGCTATGGTGTAAATACTACCAACAGGGCTAATTTCAAGCTACCAATACAGTACCACTGAACAGAGAAGGTGTGAAAGCAGGGGCTCTCCCAGCCCTGCGAGCTGACTCCAGCATGCCACTGCCCGGTGTCATTCTGCAAGCCGCCTTGTATCTGTAACTCAGGTCATATTGCAGCTCCAATCTGATTATGGTAAAGTTTAATTTCTCAAATGGTTTCAAACCCGGGTTGGCAAGAGGAGTGCTAATTATTTCTTTCCTTTAAACGTCAAAATATATAGAGGTCCAATATGTGGGCCATTTCCAATTTACCTTTATGTCTCTTTGAGAAACACAGTAAATCAAACACACTAAGCACTTAGCAAATAAAAATGAATGGATACATTAGCTTTTGAAATGTTATAGGGATATTTCCATATATGTATATATATGTAAGTATATATATCAATATATACATAAATAATAGCATGCTTTGCAACTTTCTTTCAAACATGTCAGCCTTTTAAAAAATCATTTGGCTGTATTAAAGTAAATGAAGATATTTCTCATGCTAAAGCTCTGGGAAATTAAAAATAGCAAATATTCTTTTATTACTAGCCTCAAAAATTCCTACTGAAAGCATTTGGATCTGCTTTCTTCACAGACATCTGGTAATCATATTATATATGTAGGCTGAGATTGAATGAAATACATTTCAAACAGTTTAATACTGAAACATTAAGCACAAAATATTGCATATATATTGTAGAAAGTCTCTTCCTTTTCTAAGTAAGCAAGATATCTCCAGAGGACACACTTGTTCAGTTTGAGGTGCAAGGAAGGCATCACAATTGAGAGACTATTTAAATTGCTTACAATTGTTTATACCAGACACAAAATTACATATGTGGCTATTTTAAAAATTGGTAAAAAGCTACTTTGGCAAACTGTCAACTTAAATATGCCCCTTTTACAGGTCACAATTACACTGAATTTTAGATGTTGACATTTATGTTTACAATTATTTTCCCCATTCTGATATGTTTGATAAGTTACTTAAACTCCCCCTCCCCCAAATAGTAATTACTACCATGAGAAAGTCTTTCTACTTTCTTTGGAATTTAGTGTGGCAAGAGACTATGAAAAAAATTTTTTTAATAGCTACCAACCACTCTTGAACCTCATATCTATTAAGAAAAGAGGTGCCATAAGAACTGGAGAGACAATTGAGCCAAAGACAAGCAAATTCATAACCTTAAATCAGCTACCCAGTTTAACTTCTAAGTTGACTTCTTCTTTCAGGATGCCCAAGGAGAGCATAATTGCAGATTTTCAATCAACAGAAATTAAAATACAATGAAACTCCATCATAATGTGGTAAGCTGCATTCAAGAGAGTTATTTGTGTAAAAGGTGGCAGTGATATTACAAGGATAATGAAAAGAATTGGACAAGTCTAAATAATTAGACGGTTTAGAATACTATGGGTCTAGGTGTGTGTTCCAAATCTATAAAGTCCACGCTGGAATTTGACACCACTAGTAGTAGTTAGCAGTTTGTCACTCAGTCGTGTCTGACTCTTTGCGACCCTATGGACTGCAGCCTACCCGGCTCCTCCATCCATGGGATTTTCCAGGCAAGATTACTGGAGTAGGGTGCCATTTCCTTCTCACTCTGTCTTAAATGTAGAAGGAGGAAAAATATTTAGTACCAATTCTATTTGGGATCTCCTGTATAGTGCAGAAATTCAGGCATCTCCTGATTAGCTGTCATTTGTCTCATCATCCCCATGGAGAGTGCTGGGAATGATGAATAACATGAATATGAGAACTCTCCTCAATTTTCCTGGCTCCTCAAGGTTGGGGGCGGGGGAAGGTCTCACTCTTCCTTCCATATCCAGCCTCCTCATTAGACCACTTTCCTTTAAAAATATGGGCTGGGTTAAGAATAAAAACCAGTTGTCAATTACTATCATCTAAATTTGCATTATCATGGGGCATGTAATTGCACAGTTTGATTGTACTCTGTTCTCCAACACTAGAGGATTGCAATGGACAATTCCACATATCATATTCCTAAGCATATAGATTTTATATTAAATAAAGAAATGTTAGAGGAAAACAAAAATTAAATTGGTTCCTAGATTATTATTAATCTACCTAATATACTATTTCTCTTGCTCTTTCCTCTCCTTTTCTAAATTTATTTATATAAAAGCTTCTAAATATATTAATATATCTGTAATAAATAGCTTATCTTCCTTCTGTTCTTTCCTTTACATACTAAACTATTAAGCACCATAAAAATCTCTTGTAAAAAGTCAATTTTGAATTGAAGAAAACCCATCCATTGAAAATGCCTGTCAACATGATAAATATCTATCTTTTTGATTTGTACAAGTAAATTTGACAGACTGATGTCAACAAGCCAATATACAAAATCTCCAACAGAAATTGAATATTTATATTATTAAAGAACACATTATTAAGTATTCGTCATTACCAGAGACCACAGTTAACAGAAATAATAAATAAGTATAAAGTTATAAGGAAAGGCTGGAGTGCCATCTATCAATGGAAAATAAGGGGGAAATGTGAACAATCAGAAGCATATCTCTTTGTCTTAAAGAGCTTCTGAAGTTTTCTGTTCTACCTGCTTTCTGTCTACACTCAGGCTCCACTGATGGCTCAGTATAACTTAGTTATTTTCCCCCAATGCTTTTCTTTTTTTCTAGCAGCAGATCTGCAATACCTATTCCCTTACTGGTTCATTATCATGGCCCACAAAGGAAATGGAAAAGTTCACAAATATAGGCATATTTCTTATAAAGAAAAAATACTGCTCAACCTTGTCATTAAAATATTATTTGATAATCAGAATAGCTAAAGTAAAAAGGTTTATAATAATTACTGTGGCAAGCATGTAACCCAAAGCAGGTATTTTATTTAGATGGTTTGGTAGCCATTGTTTGAAAAGAGAACACAGAAAGGTTGCTTGGTCTCAGCATAAGCAGCTGAACTCCTTACATTAACATTACTGACCTGAGGCATCATGAAATCTTTGTGTGGAAGCACATGGCGCAATAATTTTGGTGAGTAATTTTAAATTAATCAAAATAAAAAATAGCCCTCAGTTCTACCTCCAGGAATTTATCCTATCCTATGCATGTATTTATACATATAATTTAATACTTTCACTGAAGTACTATTTATTACATATGTATATATGTGTAACTCTAAACATATCCTCATCATGTATATGGGCATGCTAATCTAAATATCACTAGTTAAGGCAGTGTTTGCCAGAAACAAGTAAAAGAACAAAAGCAAATTCTCACAAACTGAGAGAAGTAAAACGAAACAAAAACACAAAACATAATGACACGTCCATCAATGGGAAATGAGTATACAGAGTGCAGCTGAATAAAACTGATGTAGAAAGGTCTGATGTACTGATATGGCTGACTAAGAAAGATCAAGAAGCTGTATTTTTAAACAAGAACAAAAATACAGAATGGTACACATGGTGGGATTCAGTTCACTATGAAAATCCCCGAGGAAGACTCTAAGTTGGAGATCAATATATACTTTTTCCATAATCTTAACATAGGAAGTTTTATAATTCTATCACATTTTCCCTTCAGCCTTGGAATAGATTCACTGTTTGACAAAGTAGCAGATGAAGTAATTAGCTTGCTTTTAAAGTCCATGTTGTATATATGGTGAAATAATGCAAATATGCACGTATATAAATAATAGAGTCACATTCAACTCTAAATGATGCTATATGATACAGTGTCGGAGGAACAGAGATCAGTGAATCTAGATTTATACACAGCATATTTATATGCTCACTCCTGAGCATATGGACACTGAACAGACTACATATTTAAACCTACCTCCCAAGATCCTTTGTTACGCTGAGTTTGCACACATAGCTAAACGCCATAATTCAAAGGAGTTATGTTGGAAATCCTCTGAAAATAATACACTTTTGAAAAAATGAAGGTATATGTGTGAAGGTTTTATAGAAGGATAAACCATTTGTGTTGAGACAGTGGGACTGATAATGTTCTGGGATTTTGGAGTATAAATAAAAAAGTACTTCAAATGTAAAGAAAGATATATTTTTGATATATATTTGCATTTAAATTTTCACCATGTGTATATGTCATTTTTTTTAAAATCACAACCCATCCTTAGAGAAATAAGGTATCTAGAAATAGGACAAAAATAAAAAGATTTAGGAAGGGGCATCTGTAGTCAAGAGTATTGAATGCCATCTATGTGACTTAGGCTTAGGTTTATGATGAATGTGCTTCCATATATAATTAGAAATCAAATGTACAACCTTACAGATAAAAAGCCAAAATCAATGCAATCATTTAATGTTACTGGTGCTGAGTTTCTCTCTTTAGCCCCTTACTGACAGCCATAATAAGTGTATTTCTCATACTCAGGTGCTTCTCAGGTTGCCTGACTGCTCAAACCATCTCTACTCTCACGTCACTTTATTCTTCAGGTCACAATCATGTGACATTTTAAAAAAACGAGAAATTCCTTGGCCTAAACCTCTTCAGTTGCCCCTATGCATCATCTAGGTAAATCCTAAACTTTTAAACAAGCCCATGAATTGTCCCCTAACATACTCCCTTTCTTCTCTCTGTAAAAGAATACTTGAATGTGAACTATGACATACAGTGGATACCTACCCAATGGAATATAAATGGTATGTTCAACTTCCAGAAAATACCTTTAAGGGAGGAGTTTTTGATCTGCTGCCCTTTCCTCCTTTCTGATGCTTGAATGTGGACACAGGACTGAAGCAGCCATCTGGGACCACAAAACAGGAGATGAACATTGAAGATGCCCTGGACTGCCTATCTTACATGAGAGATAAATTGATTCCTCACTCATTTAAACTCCAGCTCTGTGGAGAATTAGCCCTTCAGAGTTAAGTCTGATCAGAATGAGCACAAAACATCCTTTAGGATTTCATTTCTACCTATCTTTCTAACTTCAGCTCTCATCAATCCTACAACTGCATTCTACATTGAAACTACATCTATCTACCACTCCCCATTATGTCCACATACTAGTGTAAGTTGTCCCCTTTGTCTGAAATGTTCTACTCCTACCTCTGCTACTGCTGCTGCTGCTAAGTCATTTCGGTCGTGTCCGACTCTGTGCGACCCCATAGAGGACAGCCTGCCAGGCTCCCCTGTCCCTGGGATTCCCCAGGCAAGAACACTGGAGTGGGTTGCCATTTCCTTCTCCAAAGCATGAAGGTGAAAAGTGAAAGGGAAGTCATTCAGTTGTGTCTGACTCTTAGCGACCCCATGGACTGCAGCCCACCAGGCTCCTCCATCCATGGGATTTTCCAGGCAAGAGTACTGAAGTGGGGTGCCATTGCCTTCTCCACTCCTACCGCTACTCAGCCTCAGCTCCTTTTCATGGGAAGCTAGCCGAGGCATTCAACAGAAGACAAAAACAGTCTCTCCTTGGCCCCTCACTACATAATCTGTTTGACACATAACAGTTGTTTCAGAAAGTTCAGACAAATCTTAGAGCTGAAGAAGTCTTATTAATCTATCACCCACTCTCACTGGTCTAGGAGGGGAGAAACAGGTAGAAAGAATTAAGAAGAAATACTATGGAGATAAAAAGTGAACCTCAAATATCATTATGAATATCCTTACAGAAAGAGAGAATATATTGCATCCAGTAAAAAGGAATATTGTTCTATGAAAACATGTAATAAAAAAATAAGAAAGGCCTCTCATATATTAAATACTTTATTACATTTCAAACTCCAGTAAAAAGATTAGAGATAAATTCCAGAAAGTAGGATAAAATGGCTGAAATGAAAACTAGGAAAGAAATGATAAAAACATTGTAGGATCAATCTGGGACATTCTACAATCAACTTGTAAAAATTATCAGAAACAGAGAAGAAAGATTGTGGAGACAGAATTATCAAAAACAATATGTAAGTACATCTTAAAACAGTAAATTATACTCAGTAAATACTCACTGAACTATGCATTATTCATTCTTTATCTCATGTAAAGCCAGTCATAATCACTGACCACAAACTACTGGTAGGCCAAAAAATTTGGTCAGAGCCAAATGAACTTTTTGGCCAATTCAATACGTGCCAGAATGTAATTCTAGGCACTGGAAAGAAGAGATGAATAAGACAATGTTTCTGCTTTTCATGATCTTATTCTAATAAAGAAGAAAGACAAAAAAAATCATAACTACAATATGATGACAAAATAAACATTTATAAGATCTCTTCTCAGGAGTCCCAGGTGGCTCAGTGGTAAAGAATCCACCTGCCGATGCAGGAGCGGCAGGAGACGTGAGTTTGATCCCTGGGTTGGAAGATCAGTTGGAGGAGAAAATGGCAACCCACCTCAGCATTTCTGCGGGGATAATCCCATGGACAGAGAAGCCTGGTGGGCTAGAGGCGATGGAGTTGCAGAGTTGGACAGAGCTACTGAGTGTGCATGGAAGAATTCTCTAGAAAAGTGTAGAAGGAATACATAGCCCATCCAAGTTGGAATTTCACAACATAATATTTATGTGTTACATTTATGAGTTAATACAGTGCTGTTTTTACAGTTTATTTTGAATCATTTCCCATAAAATGTATTTTGGTATTTAATGTTAAAAAACTTTATAATTTATGTAATCCAAATGTAATTGAGCAAAACCAAGTAATTCCATTGCTTTTTAAATTCTGTAACATATATACAGATAAACATAAAAACCCTAGTATAAGTCAAAAGCTTTTTTCAAAGTGAACATATACAGGTGACTAACACAGAGACCAAGAATCTGAGTATCAGTTAAGTCAGTTCAGTTGCTCAGGCGTGTCTGACTCCTTGCGACCCAATGGACTGCAGCACCGCCAGGGCTCCCTATCTATCACCAACTCTGGAGTTTACCCAAACTCATGTCTATTGAGTAGTGATGCCATCCAGCCATTTCATCCTCTGTCGTCCCCTTCTCCTCCGGCCTTTAATCTTTCCCAGCATCTGGGCCTTTTCAAATGAGTCATCTCTTCACATCAGATGACCAAAGTATTGGAGTTTCAGCTTCAGCATCAGTCCTTCCAATGAACACGCAGGACCAATCACTTTTAGGATGGACAGGTTGGATTTCCTTGCAGACTCTCAAAAGTCTTCTCCAACACCACAGTTCAAAAGCATCAATTCTTCAGCGCTCAGCTTTCTTTATATTCCAACTCTCACATCCATACATGACTACTGGAAAAACCACAGCCTTGACTAGATGGACTTTTGTTGGCAAAGTAATGTCTCTGCTTTTGAATATGCTGTCTAGGTTGGTCATAACTTTCCTTCTAAGGAGTAAGCATCTTTTAATTTCATGGCTGCAGTCACTATCTGCAGTGATTTTGGAGCCCCCCAAAATAAAGTCAACCACTGCTTCCACTGTTTCCCCATCTATTTGCCATGAAATGATGGGACTGGATGCCATGATCTTCATTTTCTGAATGTTGTGCTTTAAGCCAACTTTTTCACTCTCCTCTTTCACTTTTACCAAGAGGCTCTTTGGTTCTTTTTCAATTTCTGCCATAAGGGTGATGTCATCTGCATATCTGAAGGTATTGATATTACTCCTGACAATCTTGATTCCAGCTTCTGCTTCACCCAGCCCAGCATTTCTCATGATGTAATCTGCATATAAGTTAAATAAGCAGGGTGACAATATACAGCCTTGACGTACTCCTTTTCCTATTTGGAACCAGTCTGTTGTTCCATGTCCAGTTCTGACTGTTGTTTCCTGACCTGCATACAGATTTCTCAAGAGGCAGGTTAGGTGGTCTGGTATTCCCATCTCTTTCGAATTTTCCAGTTTATGGTGATCCACACAGTCAAAGGCTTTGGCATAGTCAAGAAAGCAGAAATATATGTTTTTTTCTGGAACTCTCTTGCTTTCCTGATGATACAGCAGATGTTGGCAATTTGATCTCTGGTTCTTCTGCCTTTTCTAAAACCAGCTTGAACATCTGGAAGTTCACAGTTCATGAACTGTTGAAGCCTGGTTTGGAGAATTTTGAGCATTACTTTACTAGCGTGTGAGATGAGTGCAATTATGCAGTAGTTTGAGCATTCTTTGGCATTGCCTTTCTTTGGGATGGGAATGAAAACTGACCTTTTCCAGTCCTGTGGCCACTGCTGAGTTTTCCAAATTTGCTGGCATATTGAGTGCAGTACTTTCATAGCATCATCTTTCAGGATTTGAAATAGCTCAACTGGAATTCCATCACCTCCACTAGCTTTGTTCGTAATGATGCTTTCTAAGGCCCACTTGACTTCACATTCCAGGATGTCTGGCTCTAGGTGCGTGATCATACCATCATGATTATCTTGGTCATGAAGATCTTTTTTGTACAGTTCTTCTGTGTATTTTTGCCACCTCTTCTTAATATCTTCTGCTTCTGTTAGGTCCAGACCATTTCTGTCCTTTATTGAGCCCATCTTTGCATGATATATTTCCTTAGCATCTCTCATTTTCCTGAAGAGATCTCTAGTCTTTCACATTCTATTTTTTTCCTCTATTTCTTTGCACTGATCATTGAAGAAGGCTTTCTTATCTCTCCTTGCTATTCTTTGGAACTCTGCATTCAGATGCTTATATGTTTCCTTTTCTCCTTTGCTTTTCACTTCTCTTCTTTTCACAACTATTCGTAAAGCCTCCTCAGACAGCCATTTTTCTTTTTGCAGTTCCTTTTCTTGGGGATGGTCTTGATCCCTGTACAATGTCACAGACCTCCGTCCATAGTTCATCAGGTGCACTGTCTATCAGATCTAGTGAGAGATAAATCTATTTCCACTGTATAATCATGAGTGATTTGATTTAGGTATACCTGAATGGTCTAGTGGTTTTCCCTACTTTCTTCAATTTAAGTCATAAGCAGCACCCAAAACATCTTTGGGCCCCTTCTAGTCACTGCCCTCTCCCAAGGGAAATGTCTCCCCTACATCTAGTAGCATGGATTAGTTTTACTATCTTTGAACTTCATAAAAATGGTATCATATCCCTTATGTCCTCTTGGATCCAGCTTCTTTGGCTGAATATTATATGATAAGATATTTCTACATTGTTGCGTACATAGTTTTATTTTAAATAAAGCTTTTTTTATAAATAATATTTTTAGATTTACTGTATATTTGAGAAAAAATGCAGAGAGTTTCAGCCTGATTTTCCCTATTATCAGAATTTTATATTAGCATGGAGTATTTGCAGCAATCAACAAACCAACATCGTCCCACTGTTAAGTAAACCTTTGCTGTTATTGTTGTTTAGTCACTAAGCTTGTGCAACTCTTAGTGACCCCATGTACTGTGGGCTCCTCTGTCCATGTGATTTCCTACCCAAGAATACTAAGAATTATTTCCTTCTCCAGGGGACCTCTCTGACCTACAGATTGAACCCGTGTCTCCCACATTGTTAAGTGGGTTCTTTACCACTGACCCATCAGGAAAGCCTGTTATCTAAAGCTTATATTTACTGAAATTTTCTCAGTTTTTCCATTATGATTTTTCTGTTCCAGGGTCCTGTCTAAGACCCCGCATCATATACAATCATCATGTCTCTTTAGGCTTTCTTTGTTGTTCCAATTTCTCAGATTTTTCTTTTTCTCTTTTCCTCATGAACTTGACAGTTTTAAGGATTATTAGTCAGGTATTTTATAGAATGTCATTCAATTAGGATTTATCTGATGTTTTTCTGATGGTTAGTCTGAGGAAATGTGATTTCAGGGAGAATGAAGAGGTAAAGTGCCCACTGTCATCACGTGATATAAAGAGTATTTAATATCAATAAGATTTATCACTGTTGAAGTTAATCTGAATCACTTTGCTTTAGGTATTGTTTCTCAGATTCCCCACTGCAAAGTTACTCATTTTTTTCTCCCCACACCCTTTCATATTATGAAGAAAGTAATACATATGAGAAAATAACAGGCTTATTTAACATAACATGACAGGCTATGACTGCAAAGCACAGCATTTTAACTAATATACTACATAGAAACCTACAAGAAAATCACATTTATCACAGATCCAATGTATGACATCCATGTAGAATATCAGTCCAAAAAACACACATTATAAATGTGTTTTTCTTATAGAATCATCTAAATTATCAAAGTAGGATCATGGAAAAAGCAAGAGAGTTCCAGAAAAACATCTATTTCTGCTTTATTGACTATGCCAAAGCCTTTGACTGTGTGGATCACAGTAAACTGTGGAAAATTCTGAAAGAGATGGGAATACCAGACCACCTGACCTGCCTCTTGAGAAATCTGTATGCAGGTCAGGAAGCAACAGTTAGAAGTGGACATGGAACAACAGACTGGTTCCAAATAGGAAAAGGAGTACGTCAAGGCTGTATATTGTCACCCTGCTTATTTAACTTCTATGCAGAGTACATCATGAGAAATGCTGGACTGGAAGAAACACAAGCTGGAATCAAGATTGCTGGGAGAAATATCAATAATCTCAGATATGCAGATGACACCACCCTTATGGCAGAAAGTGAGGAGGAGCTAAAAAGCCTCTTGTTGAAAGTGAAAGAGGAGAGTGGAAAAGTTGGCTTAAAGCTCAACATTCAGAAAACGAAGATCATGGCATCTGGCCCCATCACTTCATGGGAAATAGATGGGGAAACAGTAGAAACAGTGTCAGACTTTGTTTTTTTGGGCTCCAAAATCACTGCAGATGGTGACTGCAGCCATGAAATTAAAAGGCGCTTACTCCTTGGAAGAAAAGTTATGACCAACCTAGATAGTATATTCAAAAGCAGAGACATTACTTTGCCGACTAAGGTCCGTCTAGTCAAGGCTATGGTTTTTCCTGTGGTCATGTATGGATGTGAGAGTTGGACTGTGAAGAAGGCTGAGTGCCGAAGAATTGATGCTTTTGAACTGTGGTGTTGGAGAAGACTCTTGAGAGTCCCTTGGACTGCAAGGAGATCCAACCAGTCCATTCTGAAGGAGATCAACCCTGGGATTTCTTTGGAAGGAATGATGCTAAAACTGAAGCTCCAGTACTTTGGGCACCTTATGCGAAGAGTTGACTCATTGGAAAAGACCCTGATGCTGGGAGGGATTGGGGGCAGGAGGAGAAAGGGACGACCGAGGATGAGATGGCTGGATGGCATCACAGACTCAGTAGACGTGAGTCTGAGTGAACTCCGGGAGTTGGTGATGGACAGGGAGGCCTGGCGTACTGCGATTCAAGGGGTCGCAAAGAGTCGGACACGACTGCGCAACTGAACTGAACTGAACTGAGTTCACTAACTTGATCTTTAGATCAGCATGCACCTATAAAAATAGTCTCAGACTGAGCTGATATAAGGCCTAGTGAAGGACCTAGACAATAACTATATAGTTCATATAAAGATCATCTGAAGATCTGGGTTAGTAAAATTTTGGGTGACTCTTCATTTTTCATTCTTTTTACACATGTAGACCTACTTACAGATTTTCTAAAGAAAATTTCCAAAAATATATACCATGTCATATTTAAAGTTGATATTACAGAAGAAAATACAGAAGAATGCTGAGGGAATTTATTCATAGAAGATTAGAACAGATCGCATCATTTAATGTATTAAGGAATACCTCATTAAGAACATAACAAATAAGTTGTTGCTATCTAAGAAGACAAAATTTCTAAGTCCAGTAGGACATATGCCTGAAGAAAAATATTAACTCTTTCTTTAGTTTAATGAGTAAAACATTCTATTAAACCCTGAGTAACTCAGAAAGCAACATACTGTATTTTCTATATACTATATGTAAATTATAAATACCCTCAACTCTTAGATGCCATTCAGTAAATGATTTTCCCAATGGCCAGTGGCTGAAGTTACATTTGTTCACTTTATTTTTAAACCCACTTTTCATTCTCCTTTTTGAACTGAGGTAAAAATAAGGCGCTGGAAAACTCATATCTCCTGTACATTCAGTAGTAATAGAAATGATAGTGATCTTCAAACACAGATTCTGCTGTCATCACTCATCCCTGAGGCAAAATGACTCTTGATCTTCATGCTAACTTTGAAGATGTGGTCTGCCCTGACTGTTGTACACCGCAAATCTGAATAATCAATTTAAATCAGCAAGAAATACACTGAAACCTTCCTAGAAAACTTATGCTATTAAAGTTCAATCCACTTAAAACTGATATTCATACTAAACTTCAAAAGAGTAGGAGAAAACTATATTGAGCTAGAGCTAAAATGTTCCCCAGGCAGTGTTTTTTTCCACCTGATCCAGTGGTGTGCTGGGAGTCAGTTCATACTGGCTTATGAGAAGCACTTGCTAAATATTTTGGAATTTGTGAACCTATTGTAAAACACAGACATTATTAAAATTATTCTGTAAAATTACAATTAATCATACTAAAAACAAAGGTGATAACTATTCAAAACTCTTCAATCATAGCTGTGCTATTATATGTAACTTTGTGGTCATTTATATCTATCGTGTGTGGCAAAAGTTCTATGTAACACACAATTGTATGCTGCTGTGCATCTTTTCCCAATTCCACATTCAGTAACATTGACTTAGTAGCCTGAAGTAAGTCATCGTGGGAATATTTAATTATCATGAAAATTAGAAAATAAGCAAATGTCATAAACAAGGGTTTTGCTTCCACATCTCAGAGAACTGGCTGTTAAACATTCATCAGCACACCACCAACCAATCACATATTTAATTCTCCCTCAACTTTGCTAATTCTCTCTGCACCCCTTTCCTCAAATTTCTTAGTGTTGATTGTCTTTAGAGATATTTGTTTTGGGTAAACTTTCAGCTTGTACATAACACTGATTCATTTAAAAATAATAACTATTTTTATTCTTTTGAGAGAAAAGTAGAAAATCAATGCCGTTCCCCAAAATCATTTATCAGTGAGAGAGTGTCTCTGTGAATTTCAATTTTACAAATTGTTAACATAAAGAAAGGTATGAGAGCTTACTGTTGGTAGACAGAAGTGGGTTTAATCCATCTTACTACTTACTACACTTGGAATATAATCTAAGCTTGAATTCTTGCTTCCTAAAAAATGTGGCAATATCCAATGTTACAGAGTTTTTGTGAACAGCATCATGAGATGATATATGTGAAGTTATCATAGATGCTTAGTAAATGTAAGCTATCTTATAGTGCTCACACAGGCTTGGCAACATATCAACACATGTGAAAATAGAAGCTATGATTCAAAAATAGTTAACAGGTGCAAGGTAGATTAACATTTTCTAAATTGTTTGTATATTTATACTGAGTACTAGCAAACCAAATCTCAGAGGAGTTCCACATATAAGACGCCAATATATATGGCTTCTCTGATGGCTCAGACGGTAAAGAATTTGCCTGCAATGTGGGAGACCCAGGTTCAATCCCTGGGGTCAGGAAGATCCCCTGGAGAAGGGAATGACTACCCACTTCAGTATTCTTGCCTGGAGAATTCCATGGACAGAAGAGCCTGGCAGGCTACAACCCTTGGGTTCCAAAGAGTTGAACAGGACTAAGCAACAAATACTTGCATTTTGTTCTCATTTGTCTATCTATCTATCTATCCCTAAAAGTTCTCATATTTTTCTTGATTTTCCAGTTTCAGTAAATTGCTAACCCATTCCTCTCCAAAGTACTGTATCTAATAGTGTAATGAGTTATCTGTTTTACCTGTGTCATGGGACTAAACATGTATTTACTGCTGTTTCATTTCTCTGGTAGTACCTAAATTAGGATCTCAATACTTCTCTACAAATAAAATTATGTAACCTGGAAATTTCCTCATAGCACCTGTAAATATCAGTTGTTTCTAAAGTACTTTAGAAATGATATTGAGATGAAGTATGACACTTGGATGCTTTTACAAAGACCCACAACATATCTAAGCTATACAGAATTTAAAATAATGGTAAGTTTTTTAAAAGGGTTCAGAAGTCAGCCAAAAGCAATTATAGATTATACACTTATCTATGGATAACTCTTTTAGAAACAAATTATTATTAAAGAAATAGCCTGAAGGGTGGCATTATAATGGATATCAGGAAGTTAAAGTTTTGCAGTTAAAGGAATTAGTCAAATGCAGTCAAAAACCACACACCAAAAATAGATGAGCTTATATTTTTGGTATAAGTGATTAATTATACTAAAGTGCAATTACACAAAGAAAAATTTCTTGACAGGGAATTATTACTTACAAGTATTAATATATGTTAATTATATCTGGGAATTTCCAATCTCAGTTCAGTTCAGGCGCTCAGTGGTGTCCGACTCTGCGACCCCATGAACCACAGCATGCCAGGCCTCCCTGTCCATCACCAACTCTCGGAGTTTACCTAAACTTATTTCCATTGAGTCAGTGATGCCATCTAACCATCTCATCCTCTGTGGTCCCCTTCTCCTCCTGCCTTTAATCTTTCCCAGCATCAGGGTCTTTTCAGATGAGTCAGCTTTTCACATCAGGTAGCCAAAATATTGGAGTTTCAGCTTCAACATCAGTCCTTCCAATGAACAGCTAGGACTGATTTCCTTTAGGATGGACTGGTTGGATCTCTTTGAAGTCGAAGGGACTCTCAAGAGTCTTCTCCAACCTCACAGTTCAAAAGCATCAATTCTTCTGCACTCACCTTTTTTGGCAGGGACTGATACTTATTGCCCAAATATAAAGGGAGTCTGTTTATGAATTCTTTTTTAAAGTATCTCTTTTCACCTTGCTTATAGTTTCCTTTGATGTGCAGAAGCTTTTAATTTTAATTAGATACCATTTGCTTATTTTTGCTTTTATTTCCAGTATTCTGTGAGGTGGATCATAGAGGATCCTGCTGTGATTTATGTCAGAGAGTGTTTTNGTCAGGTGGTCTGGTATTCCCATCTCTTTCAGAATTTTCCACAGTTTATTGTGATCCACACAGTCAAAGGCTTTGGCATAATCAGTAAAGCAGAAATAGTGTTTTTCTGGAACTCTTCTTGCTTTTTCCATATTAAACCCCTGATTAGTTAAGAAAAATAGTGCAGATGAACTTTGAGATAGTAAAATGTCAGAAATGATTATAGACCTTGATGTATTAATAATAGATACCTGCAAAATAGGTGGAGTGAGATACATTCTCTTATTCCAAGTGGAGGGCAGTAGTCCTTAGTTTCTTTATCAATATTAAATATATGGCACTCTTATGTTTTGGTAAATCACACTGGAAAGATAAACCTAATTTATATTCAAGCTGATGTTTTAATAGCAATCTAACAAAATACTTCCCTTCGTGTGTGTGTGTGTGTGTGCGTGTGTGCGTGTGTGTGTCTATGTGAGATGTACACAATACCAAAATGTTTTTCTGGAAATGTAAAGCAGTGTGCTGTGTTGTGTCTTCCTGGCTCTGAACTGGCATCAGTGGTTTCTGGGTAAAGGTCTTTGGTCATTTCAACAACATATAAGGCTGACCTGTATCATGATAACAGTTGTAGCACTGAAAAATGAATGATGTTAGATATTTTACTGACAGCATCCACTGAAGTGGTGAAGTTACAAATGCCATCGAAAATTAAGAAAGGAGAAAGAATGTTTATTTCCTGCAAATGTAAATACCAGTAACTCATAATAGTAATTACAAATGTTTTATAGTTAATTAAACTAGTTTTTGGTGATTTGTGATTCAGTTCAGTTTAGTTGCTCAGTCATTTGTGACTCTTTGTGACCCCATGAACTGCAGCCTCTGTGACATCAGGCCTCCCTGTCCATTGCCAACTCCTGGAGCTTGCTCAAACTCATGTCTATCGAGCTGGTGATGCCATCCAGCCATCTCATCCTCTGTCGTCCCCTTCTCCTCCAGCCATCTCATCCTTTATCATCCCTTTCTCCTCTTGCCTTCATTCTTTCCCATCATTAGGGTCTTTTCTAAGGAGTCAGTTCTTCGCACTAGGTGGCCAAATTACTGGAATTGCAGCTTCAGCATCAGTCCTCCCAGTGAATATTCAGAACTGATCTCCTTTAGGATGGACTGGTTGGATCTCCTTGCAGTCCAAGGGACTCTCAAGAGTCTTCTCATCACAATTCAAAAGCATCAATTCTTCAGCACTCAGCTTTCTTTATGGTCCAACTCTCACATCCATGCATGACTACTGGAAAAACCATAGATTTGACTATACAGACCTTTGTTGGATTTGTGATTATGAGCAGCTTTTAAGCATGTCTACTCATTTCTGAAGAAGGAAGGGAGAGAGGAAGAGAGAGGGGGAGAAGGAGGTGGAAAGTATCTATTCCATGGAAGAGTTTAATATGGAAAACAGGGAACATCTTATTTGCCTACATATTTGGTAAAATCATGTGCATTTGTGTGTGTGTGTGTGTGTATGTATTTCTAAGAGATAGATGCAAAGGCAATTATTTTCTACTCTAATTTGACTGGCTTTAAAAATAATAAGAGAAGGATGAGATTAAAAAAATCTTTTCAGATTATGTAAAGTGAGGGTCATGTGCTGTTGAGCCTGGCATGGAGAATTTTGAGCATTATTTTACTCAGTCCCCTGGACTGCAGGGAGATCCAACCAGTGCATCCTAAAGGAAATCAGTCCTGAATATTCATTAGGAGGACTGATGATAAAGCTGAACTCCAATACTTTGGCCACCTGATGCGAAGAACTGACTCATTTGAAAAGACCCTGATGTTGGGAAAGATTGAAGGCAGGAAGAGAAGGGGATGACTGAGGATGAGATGGTTGGATGGCATCACCGACTCAATGGACATGAGTTTGAGTAAACTCCGGGAGTTGGCAATGGACAGGGAGGCCTGATGTGCTGTAGTCAATGGCGTCGCAGAGTCAGACACGACTGAGGGTCTGAACTGAACTGAACTGAAAGTGAAGGTCATTTTAAAAAGTTATTTGACTGCATTGGGTGTTAGCTGCAGCATGAGGGCTCTTAGTTGCTGCGTGTGGAATCTAGTTCCCTGACCAGAGATGGAATCTGGGCCTCCTGCATTGGGAGTGTGGAGTCTTTACCACTGGACCACCAGCGAAGGTCCAAGTCATTTTGTTCGATGACTTGCCTATATTTCCCTTTTATTATGCCTGTCAAATCTTCCCACTTCCCCCCACCTTTCACTGCCACCCTTCTGGTAAGCCACCATCAGCTCGCACTTGAGATCTTGGTAGAATCTTTTAAAAATTTTGTCCATTTGTGGTTTGCCCCCTCCTAAATCCTTTCTCCATTCTAGAGACTAAGTAATCATTTTAATGCCAAAGGGCATTGTGGGATTCCTTTGTTGTAACCCTCTTGATTGATGTCACATTGATGAAAACCACATTCAAGACACATCATCCACAGGCCTGGGTGAGGAGTCCCTCCAGCTTCATCTCACAGAGATGAAGCCACATTTCTGAGATCTCCAGCCACAGATACCTTTTCTCCATTTTTCATACACTCCCGACTCATTCTGGCCCCAGAGAGCCTGCTCATGCTTGGGACCATCTACCTCCTGTTTCTTTCTCATCCACCAAAATAAATCAAGTCTCTCTGAAACCTTTACTTTTTTATTAGAACTCAGATTGTATGTATTTCTGTGTTTATTCATTTTAAATCTCCCCATCCCTCTAGAATGCATATTCTGTGAAGGAGAGAAGTATGATTGTTTGGGTTTTCCTTACATTTCTGGTGGCCAAGACAATGCCTGGCATATAAAAAGTGTTCAATAGGTTCAATGAATAAATATATAGTTATATAAAGGAATAAATCTGATATAAAAATATCAGTCAGAATCCAAATTACTAGTTTTATCTTATTATCTATTAATTTAGGTTTTGATTCAGATTTGTTTCTAATATTAAAGAAAATTCCCTCCTGTTTCTTCTCCATTGACTCCTATAGTTTAGAATTTTGAATGTAGGAGGAAGATAAATATTGTTAAATTTAAATTTCCCGGTTTATAGACAAGGGAGACACTGACTTACTTGAGCCTCTCCTATGCAAAATATTTTTATGAAATTTATTAGGTAATTTATCCATTGGGTCCCAACTTGAATTTCTGTGGAAGATAAAGGCAATTGCAGTATAAGCTTTCCCTGTTATAGCCTGACATTTATTCCATAGAATGCAATATATTTAGGGAACAGATTGACTTCTGTATTTTCTAACCTAAAACAAACCATCATGCCTTATAAACTATGTTTCACAAGAGATAAAATTTTTAGAATGCAAATACTTTTCCAGATCATACATATCAAAGCTTTTAGCTATAATTTCTATTTTCATTAATTCATGGTTAACATTGTCAATTAAATAAGACAGTTTCTTTCCAGGTGTTTCCCAAGTTGTTTTTGATTGATATTTTGATTATACCTTTTTCTAATTTCCCTAATAGTAGGTAGTGTTTGTGCGTTTTCTCTACAATGTGTCATTGTCATTGTAGAGCTTCAGAGTTTCTGTGCAAAGACTAGGATTGTCCCTTAAACTCTGGGTTGCTGACGTGAGGGTCTCCGGATGAGAGGTTGATCTGGACTTGGGCTCCTCCCTATTTTCTAGCTTAAGGTATAGTGCCTAATCTCAGCATCATTTAGAACCTGTGGCTTTTTTCCTGGATAAAACGTCCTCTAACATCTCATGCTCTCCCTACACCTGTGCACTTGCTTCTGTATCATCTTCATCTGCTCCATTTTTCAGACCGAAATCTTACTCATGCTTTGGATCAGAGCATATGGCCCTGATTACTGTGATGCTGGGTTAGCCACTCCTCAAACACATTCTTAGAACTTTCCTACTATCATCATCATAGTCTTGTCAAAGTGTACTGTGATGCTAGTCACTTTTCTGCTTGCCGTGAGATGTTAGAGTTTTCCTGTGGACCTGGTCTGGGTCTGTCGCTCACCCACTGCTTAGCACAGTATCTGTTGTGTTTCTTAATAAACATTTGTTGCCTGAAGAAGTTGCCACTTAAGAGCATAATTTTAAAAGAACATGAGAAAATACCAAAACTTATCCTACATCTTACAGAAGTGAATATCCTGCAGATAAGCATGAAGTAGGCATTCTTTTTCAAATAATGCTAAGAGGGCAGCAGCCATAATAATATTCACTAACATGTCTTATTAGGACTTAGTGACTCATAGGATTTATATTTGATACCAAAGTCAATCTAAAATCACAAGTTAAGGCAAAGTGTTTTCTTTTAGATCAGACTGATAGAAGTGTGAGACCAAGGTAGAAATTATTTTTAGATTTGCACTGGTCTGATATTCTTTAATTTTATGTTCCCTCGCTATTAATAATATACCTAGAGAAAAATTTGAAAAGCAAGAATTCACTAGCATTTTAATCACTTCTCCACTCTCAGTCACAATTGATTGGTACAAGGTGGACCTTACTATCTCCTCTTTTGTTGTCTGGATGTGTGTTATAGCTACAGGGACCATTTATTCCAGTCTTTCCCTATTGTCCTGGACTAATTATTTATATATTTTTAATTCTGAAGTTTTTTTTTAACTTTATTTTATATTGGAGTATAAGCTGGTCTGGAAGAAGCACAAGTTGGAATCAAGATTGCCGGGAAAAATCTCAATAACCTCAAATATGCAGATGATAGCACCCTTATGGCAGAAAGTGAAGAGGAACTAAAAAGCCTCTTGATGAAAGTGAAAGAGGAGAGTGAAAAAGCTGGCTTAAAGCTCAACATTCAGAAAATGAAGATCATGGCATCTGGTCCCATCACTTCATGGGAAATAGATGGGAAAATAGTGAAAACACTGTCAGACTTTATCTTTTTGGGGGCCAAAATCACTGCAGATGGTGATTGCAGCCATGAAATTAAGACACTTACTCCTTGGAAGAAAAGTTATGACCAACCTAGATAGCATATTGAAAAGGAGAGACATTACTTTGCCAACAAAGGTCCATCTAGTCAAGGCTATGGTTTTTCCAGTGGTCATGTATGGATGCGAGAGTTGGACTGTGAAGAAATCTGAGTGCTGAAGAATTGATGCTTTTGAACTGTGGTGTTGAGGAAGACTTTTGAGAGTCCCTTGGACTGCAAGGAGAGCCAACCAATCCATTCTGAAGGGGATAACCCTTGGGTGTTCTTTGGAAGGAATGATGCTAAAGCTGAAACTCCAGTGCTTTGGCCACCTTATGCGAAGAGTTGACTCATTGGAAAAGACTCTGATGCTGGGAGGGATTGGGGGCAGGAGGAGAAGGGGACGACCGAGGATGAGATGGCTGGATGGCATCACGGACTCGATGAATGTGAGTCTGAATGAACTCTGGGAGTTGGTGATGGACAGGGAGGCCTGGTGTGCTGTGATTCATGGGGTCTCAAAGAGTCGGACACGACTGAGCGACTGAACTGAGCTGAACTGATAGCCGATTAACAATATTGTGACAATTTCATGTGGATGGCAAAGGGTCTCAGCCAAATACACATCTATCCATTGTCCCCCAAATTCTTCTCCCCATCCAGGCTGTGAGGTAACACTGAACAGAGTTCTCTGTGTTATACAGTAGGACCTTGCATGCATGCAAAGCCACTTCAGTCGTGTCAGACTTTGTGGGACCATAGGAACCATAGCTCGCCAGGTTCCTCTGTCCATGGAATTCTCCAGGCCAGAATACTGGAGTGGGTAGCCTTTCCCTTCTCCAGGGGATCTTCTCAACCCAGGGATCTTACCCCTGCAATGCCTCCACATTGCAGGCAGATTCTTTACCAGCTGAGCCATAAAGGAAGCCTGATTGCATAGTTATTCCAGTTATAGAATCAGAACTAAAAGAATGTCTCATTTATTGATCTTGTATGCTTCCTACCTTATCCTTTGATGATAGTGAGGGATGGGTGTGTTAGCAACATGAGTGGCTGATCAATATTTCTCCCTGCTAATGCTATGAGTCCCCTGATGCCTTAAGTGCTTTAGGGAGAGGCTGGGACAGACATCATGAGAAACGCTGGACTGGAAGAAACACAAGCTGGAATCAAGATTGCCAAGAGAAATATCAATAACATCAGATATGCAGATGACACCACCCTTATGGTAGAAAGTGAAGAGGAACTCAAAAGCCTCTTGATGAAAGTGAAAGAGGAGAGTGAAAAAGTTGGCTTAAAGCTCAACATGTGGAAAACGAAGATCATGTCATCTGATCCCATCACTTCATGGGAAATAGATGTGGAAACAGTGGAAACAGTATCAGACTTTCTGTTTTTGGACTCCAAAATCACTGCAAATGGTGACTGCAGCCATGAAATTAAAAGACACTTACTCCTTGGAAGGAAAGTTATGACCAACCTAGATAGCATATTCAAAAGCAGAGACATTACTTTGCCGACTAAGGTCTGTCTAGTCAAGGCTATGGTTTTTCCAGTGGCCACATATGGATGTGAGAGTTGGACTTTTAAGAAGGCTGAGCGCTGAAGAATTGATGCTTTTGAACTGTGGTGTTGGAGAGACTCTTGAGAGTCCCTTGGACTGCAAGGAGATCCAACCAGTCCATTCTGAAGGAGATCAGCCCTGGGATTTCTTTGGAAGGAATGATGCTAAAGCTGAAACTCCAGTACTTTGGCCACCTCATGCAAAAAGTTGACTCATTGGAAAAGACCCTGATACTGGGAGGGATTGGGGGCAGGAGGAGAAGGGGACGACAGAGGATGAGATGGCTGGATGGCATCATGGACTCGATGGACATGAGTCTGAGTGAACTCCGGGAGTTGGTGATGGACAGGGAGGCCTGGCGTGCTGCGATTCATGGGGTTGCAAAGAGTCGGACACGACTAAGCGACTGAACTGAACTGAACTGAACTGGGATGGACAAGAGCGCTGGTAGTTTGCTCTAGGCTTTGCCTGTCTTTCTGGACTGGAGGATAAGTGACCTTGGTCTCACACAACACACCTCTGGCATCTTGCACATGTAGCAGTGGGTGTGAGGGAGGCTGAGAGGAAACAGCTTTCAGTTCAGTTAAGGGCCTAATATACTGTGTGCCAATGATTCACCCTGGGCTTGGTCTTTCACATTCATTAGCTCATTCAGTCTTCCCAACAGCTCTCTGAGATAAGTTCATGTCAGATTTACAGATGAGGAAACTGAAGCCTAGACAAGTGATATAATTTCCAACGGCCAGACACATTAGTGAGTTGGTATTTGCACACATGTTTTATCATTTGGACTTTCCTGGTGGCTCAGATGGTAAGGGCATCTGCGTACAATGCCGGAGACCCGGGTTCAATCCCTGGGTTGGGAAGATCCCCTGGAGAAGGAAATGGCAATCCACTCCAGCACTCTTGTCTTGAAAACCACATGGACGGAGGAGCCAGGGATGGATGCTACAGTCTGTGGGGTCGCAAAGAGTCGGACATGCCTGAGCCACTTCCCTTTATCACCCTAGATCCTGCAGGTGGAGAGAAGATGGGGGGGGGTATTAGCGTATAAGTTATGTGTGAAGATTTTGGCAAGCTTCTTTCCATCAAAGGACTCCCTAATAGCTCAGTTGTTAAAGAATCTTCCTGTAATGCAGGAGACCCTGGTTTGATTCCTGGGTCAGGAAGATACCCAGGAGAAGGAATAGGCTACCCACTCCAGTATTCTTGGCCTTCTCTTGTGGCTCAGCTGGTAAAGAATCCACCTGCATTGAAGGAGACCTGGATTTGACCCCTGGATTGGGAAGATCCCCTGGAGGAGGGAAAGGCTACCCACTCCAATATTCTGGCCTGGAGAATTCCATGGACTGTATAGTCCAAGGGCTTGCGAAGAGTTGGGCATGACTGAGAGGCTTTCACTTCACTTCCCATCAAAACTAAGTGAGCTAGGCACAAAATGGTACTTCATTCTTACTTATGTTTTAATTTCTATTAATTGCCCTGAGAATGAGCATTTTTTTTTTCCTAAGAGGCATAATATGGTCTCTGAGGCTTTACCTGCCCCACCCGTACCCTTCCAGCCTGATCTCCCTCACTCTGTGTCCCAGCCACATTAAAAGTCTCTGTGTTCCCGGAATCACACATGATCTTTCTGCTCCGTAGGATTGTGCCCAGTGCTCCCTGCAGGAGAATGTTTCTTCTGCCACCATTGCCTCTGTTTCTGCTGGACGATCCCTGCATTATTGCTTCTGCAGCAATGTCTCCTCTGGCTTTTCAGACCTGAGTTAGTCCTTTTGTCACACCCTGCTTCATAGCACATGGGGCTTCCCCGGTGATTCGGCAGTAGAGAAACCACCTGCAACGCAGGAGATACGGGAGACGTGAGTTCAATTCCTGGGTCGAGAAGATCCATTGAAGGAGGGCAGGGCAACCCACTCCAGTATTCTTGCCTTAAGAATCCCATGGATAAAAGGAGCCTGGTGGGCTACTGACCTTAGGGTCACAAGGAGTCAGACAAGACTGAAGCAACTGAGCAGGTTATAGCACAGTATCTTCTTTTTGGTAAGGTGCATCACACCTGCACTTGTTTATAAGATTTACGATGGCAAAGGTGAGATGACGTGTACAAAATGCTGCCATTTTCTAGCACTCGGCACAGACCCTAGCACATTGTATTCACACATATACAAGCCGATATTCAACACTGGCATTCTACTTGCTTGAATATATTAATAATTTCCAGTTATTCTGACAGTGCCTTAATGTCTAAAGTGTAACAAAGCATTTCCTAAAAATTTTAAGCGTGAAGCAATATGTTTGTGAAAACAAACAGAACCAGAAAGCTTTACCTACCTGTGTGAGAAAGACTTGCACTTACTTGAATCCAGGAAGATGAAAAGAAATGCATTAGTCTCTCTGTTGCTATGGAATTGTTTTGTTAAATTTGTGATTGGGTTCACTGAAAGCTTTATTAGCACTCTTTAGAGCAAAGAAATAATGTCTGACATGGTTCACTGTCTATCTGGAGCCAAATTAAAAAGAAAAATGTAAGGTGTGATGATTTGGGGGCACTCAGAATGTATCAATTATTTATGTTGACATTCATTATCTGAATAAAAGGCAGGATAAAGGCTTTGGGAGAATTGTAGGGTTCATAAAATTTCTCTCTAATTATTCTAATTTACTGTAATTAAGATACTAAAATCATCCTGACTAAAAGCAGTGATGTCTTTTAATATTAATTGAGAGGGAGGGAAGTTATTTTTGAGTTTTGGCTTTATTTACTATAACTTTTCAATATGACAGAAAAACTGGTCCTCATTTGTAAGATTTTAAAATGATGGTTTTTAAAACTCCTAATGTGAAACTGGATAAAGCACAATTCAGAATTATAGCATTTAAGTTAAAGTATTTACAGATTCATAAAATCTATCCCATCAGTAGCCTTACAGAAAAAAAGGCACCTTTAATATACATTTTCATAATTTCGAGAATAGAGAAAATACAAATAGATATGTATTAGTTCCATATTTGTAGTAGGAGTTAGCTATCTTCTCTACAGAGGTCATTTCTGGATACTGATAAGGCTTTGGAAGGCAGAATTATAAAAATAGATATAAAAAGTATGATATTTATTATTTTTTAACAAAGCACAGGGACTTCAAAGTAATGCCATGCTATATTTCCCTCATGTAATTTCCAACCAATTCCTATTATGGTTGGATTGAGAGAAGCATGGACAGGGAGGCCTGGCGTGCTGCAGTTCATGGGGTCGCAAAGAGTCGGACACAACTGAGCGACTGAACTGAACTGAGAGAAACATAGTTTAAAATGAAAGTCCACACATTTGTTACTCACTGCAGATCATGTTACCACTCAAGCTGCTGACTCTGGCATTTGGGAGTCTTGGAAGCTGAAAAGACTTTAGGGCCTCCACTAGTGTGGTAGGCATAGCATGGAACTCTGACAACTTAGGATCATTCAAAGACCTTTCAGAGAAGGGCAAATTGAGGCTTTCTTTGAATTCTTGAGGTAGTTTTATAACATCTATTTGTCTGAATAGTGTTAATTCAGAGAAGTAAAAAATTACTGTTTTTAATCTTTTTTTTCCCTAAAATATCCAAAGTAACATCAGATAGAATGCTATCTATCTTTTGAAATTTTTTTTCCCCACTGGGAAACATAAGCAATAGAGAGGGTGTATACAATGTATACACACAGTGTCAAGGATGATCCTGACAATTAAGACCCATGAAAACACCACCCAGTGCTTCTGAAGCCCTCCATCATCTCTCTCAACCTCTGCTCTCTGAGTAATTATCACCTAGGATTCATTCACTTTTCTTTATCTGTTCTCTGGAAATGTAGGACAGCTCTGGATATATTGTTAAAGTTTGATGTTTTTGAACTGTAAAAGAATGTATGTACAATGTGTGTACAGCAGTCTGCTTTTTTTTTTCACTCAATATTGTATTTTTGAGATTTATCCATCCTGATACATGTAGCTTATTTATTTCATTTCACTACAACTCATTAAATGAATATACCAAATTCTGTTGTGTGAATTGTTCAAATTCCATTGCATGCATTTCATCATATAAATATACAACAGTTTTATTTATCCATTTCACTGTTGTTACACATGAATTATTTCTCATTTTCCACATTTAGAACAGTGCAACTTAACCACAAAGATCGATCTTATACACATTCCTGGTATATACATATGGGTTTTCCAGAATTGGATGTTCAATAGCTAGTAGTGGAACTTCTGGGTCACTGGGTATATGCTTGTTCAACTTTACCCTGTAAAGTCAAATTGCCCTCTCAGTTGGCTTTTACTGATTTCCACATTAATTAGCACTGCATATGTGTTCCCATTGTTTCATATACTTGGCAAACAACATCTATTCTAATTTTTCCAATAGACTTAAAATTATCTGAGAGAGATAAAATTCACATATAGTTTTGTTTGGGATGAATTAATATTAGTTCTGTATATATTATAAGAAATATCTGTATTTTAAAATATCAATGTACATCCATACTTAATTATAAAAATACTCTGCTCATGGCATCACCGTGAGTCTATAAACATGCTATGCACTGGTTAAATGCCAAGAGAAGTGAATTATGATATGTTACATACTGAGACACCAAAATCTTCCTGTTGCTTACAGTTAAGCAGTTAAAAATTATAGACACTTGGGGGAGAACTCGGGGCTTCCCTGTGGCTCAGATGGTAAAGAATCTGCTGCAGTGCAGGAGATGCGGGTTTGAGCCCTGGGTTGGGAAGACCACCTGGAGGAGGCAGGGCAACCCACTCCAGTATTCTTGCCTGGAGAGTCTCATGGACAGAGGAGCTTGGCAGGCTACAGTCCATAGGGTTGCAAAGAGTCAGACATGACTGAAGTGACTGAGCATGCATATCTCGGGGAGAACTCATGCCTTATGTGTCAGAAATATATAATTAGTAGCAAGATATTCTTTTTATTAAAAAAATACTTACTCATTTATTTGGCTGCACTGGGTCTTAGTTGGGGCATGTGAGATCTTTAGTTGGGGCATGTGAGCTCTTAGTTGCCACATAGCAGCAAAATATTCTCAATATGAAGTGTATTTCAGAAGATTGATTTTTGTACATTCAGCCACTGAGAAGGAAGAATACATTATAAAAGAGTTATTTATGAAATTTATTCCATAAATGATGCTTCAGTCTTTATGTATAATATATGTGCACATACATATATGTATATATCCGTATGCCTATCTCTATGTATATGCACATATGCATATATTTTGTCAGATGAAGGAAAAAACAGGAGTATTATTTGATGTCATGTAGATGAGGCATGTAATTTATTTATGAAATCTGTAGCAAAGAAATTGATAGTGTGTAATTTATCTTCTACTAACTTGACATTCTGAATAACTTCGATGTAAGCCCTAAATTCAGGTCTAAGTCTTCCTGTTATGAGTTAGAGGGTATAATTGGCAGTTACATGAGCTCTATGTTTAGCTCAATATATACAATATGTATAATCTGGAGCTCAATAGCAAAACACAAAAAGCTTGAGTAAAAAATGGGCAGAGGATCTGGAGAGACATTTTTTCCAAAGAAGATGTACAGATAGCCAACAGATAAATGAAAAGGTATTCAGCATCACTAATTATCAGGAAAATGCAACTCAAATGGACAACTTTATCACCTCACATCTGTTAAAATGGCTGTTATAAAAAAATAACAAGCGTTGGCATTTAGAAATACGCTATGTAAAAGCTTTATTTTTAGAAGTTCAGTGATCTCACAAATAGAAACACTTAGTGGGAGTTTCACTCATAAAGCTCCTTAGTAGGTGCCTTGGTAAGATATGAAGGAGCGAGAACCCCTGTGCACTGTTGATGGGAATGTACACACTGGTGCAGATACTGTAGAGGCTCCTCAAAAAATTAAAAATAGCAGTGGCAGATAATCTGGCCATTTCACCTCTGAATATTTGCCTGAAATACTCAGGTGAATATACATATAATGCTGGAAAGGACAGTATTAACTGGAAAAGATACATGCACCCCATGTTCAGTGCAGCATTGTATGAAATAGCCGAGACATGGAAGCAACGTAACTGCCCAGCTGATGGATGAATGGATACAGGAAAGGCGGTTTACGTATGCAGTGAATATGATATGGCCCCAAAGAAGGAAATTGCCATTTGTGACCACATGAATACCTTGAGGACATTATGCTAAGTAACATAAGTCAGACAAAGACAAACACCAAATGATCTCAGTTTTATGTGGTATCTAAAAAAACAATAAACATACAAAAATATGAACTATATACAGAGATACAGAGAACAGATCTGTGGTTGCCAGAGGTTGCTGAGGGTGGGGTAGGTGAAATGGGTGAAGGGGGTCAAAATTACAAACTTTTAGTTATAAAATAGATGTCATAAGGATATAATGATGCATAATGACTATAGCTAATACTGTACTATATATTTCAAATTTGCTAACAGCTAGATATTAATAGTTTTATAAGAAAAAATATTGTAACTATGTGTGGTGATGGATGTCAAGCAGAGTTATTGTAGAGATGATTTTGCAATATATACAACTATTGATGAATCATTATGCTGTATTCCTGAAACTCATATAATATTATATGTCAATTATACCTCAATTAAAACTATCTTATCTCAACATGACAAGCTTTGAGTGGCATCTGATGGCAGTAATGTATTAAGGTTAATTTTTCTGATTGTGTTGCTTGCATTATTGGCATAAATAAGAATGTATTTATGAGAAATACCCATCAAAGTTTTTGGGGTAACAGGGAATCAGGTTAGTAATCTATTCTCAAATGGTTAAGGAGAATAGTTATTTCTACTAATAACTTTTTTGAAACTTTTTAATTCTTTCCAAAAATATTTAATAAAAAATATACTACTAAAAAAAGTGCTACCAGAAAAGACATAAAATATTCATTATAATGAACTAAGCATATTTTAATTTCTATTTAGAAATATATTGACTGAACTATTTATGAGAGTAGTTTTAACAGTGATAAGATCATCTTGCCTTGTAAGCCATAACTCCCCAGAGACTAACATTGTATCTCTTTTTCATCACCTCTGTTGGATGTAAAATTCTCAAATTATCAAGCTGCTTTCTGGCCCATCTTACACTGAGAGATTTGCCAAAATTTGTACAAAGCACATCATTGTAACTCTTGCTTGCTGGGGTTGAGAGAGCAGTTTATAATATTCTTTTTAATTTAGAGGTTCCAAAACATTAGGTTGCAACCCACTTTAAGTTTTTAAATTTTATTTTTATATTTTTAAGTGTCTTTCTGTGGCCATACTTCATAATTCACCCTATTGGTCTCTACAGCTTAGACTGGATTCCCAGGTGTGGGTGGTAGTGGTAATGGTGGCAATGCCATATAGTGTCCTTTCTCATAATTCACTGCACATTTAATTAGAATCTACTCTTCCTACAGTCGCTTGAATCTCAAGCCTTGAGGAAAATTAAAATCTGTTTCCTGTCAATAGAGCCAAAGCTCATTTATCTTTAAAGGTTTGTCACTGATATTAGGGCTTTCCTGGTGGCTCAGTCAGTAAAGAATCTGCCTGCATTGCGGGAGACCTGGGTTCAATCCCTGGGTCAGGAAGATCCCCTGGAGAAGGGCATGGCTACCGATTCTAGTATTCTTGCCTGGAGAATCCCCATGGACAGAGAGAGAAGCCTGGTGGGCTGCAGTCCATGGGGTTACAAAGAGTTGGACATGACTGAGTGACTAAGCACATCACTGATGTTAACTTCTTCCAAGATTTTCTGACTTATGTCCTTCATAGGTGGCTCCTGGTAACCAGACAGTCACATAGAGCACAATGCTAATTCATTATTTCTCGGTGTAAACTAACAGAAAGCCATCCAGATCAGAATGTTTATGACAACCTTAAGGGTACACTTCTCCTGCTATTAAGGTTCCAAAGACTCTAATCAGCTGCTTGTTGGCAATGAGTTAAAAACCGTGGTAGCTAATGACACCAGGTAATGATAACTGAATATGCCTACCTCCACCGTGGGGCTGGACCTGATATAGGGCCCATTCTTCCCCTTGCTGGAATAGTTTCTGTCCTCTAGGGCAGGACTGGATGGGTGTTACCAAATTCTACCTCATTGATCTCATTTTCTCATGACTTCTTACTAAATAAATCCTTTTTTGTTGATTTCTTTCTTCTTTAGATACTTTTCCTTCTGTTAAATTATTTTAAAACATTCAACTGGAATTAAGTCCTTCTTTTTCTGCACTAAGTCTAGAAATGTTGTCTGGAGGTGACTTCTACTTGTAGGTGATCTCTGTAAAGAATGGATTTTAAATATTTCTTTCTTAGTTCTGAGAGTTATTGCTGTTGTTGTTTTACCAAGTCATGTCCAACTCTTCTGTGACTTCATGGACTGCAACCCATCAGGCTTCTCTGTCCATGGGATTTTTCCAGGCAAGAATACTGAGTGGGTTGCCATTTCCTACTCCAGGAGATCATCCTGACTCAGGGATCAAACCACATCTTCTGTGTCTTCTACACTGGCAGGCAGATTCTTTACCACGGAGCCTTCAGGGAGGCCTTTAACAGCTTAGGTTAAATCCAGTGAGGCCTCTGATTGACTGGTTCCTAGCTCTATGAAAATAACTTTTGACCATCAAACTTTAGTCTTTTTTGCATGAAAAAACACAAAGGCAAGAAATCTACATAGACTCTCTTACTTGTATCTTTAAATTTTATTTTATTTTTCACCATGTATGTGCTGGTTTCAATATAAATCAAGATGAACACAACTTGAGGGAGGCTAAGACATCTTTCCCACCAGTCTTGACTGTAGAACAGGCTGCATGCCTGGTTCAGCTCATGGTGCCATTCTATAATGAATAGGATGACTCTGTAATGTTGTTTGGAGACTTGAATACTTTATTCATAGTCAATTACCCTTCCCACAGGGCTTCCTAGGTAGATAAGTGATAAAGAATCTGCCTGCCAATGTAGGAGATGTGGGTTCTATCCCTGAGTCAGGAAGATCCCCTGGAGGAAGAAATGTAAACCCACTCCAGTACTCTTGCCTGGGAAATCCCATGGAGGAGGAGCCAGGCAAGCTACAGTCCACAGGATTGAAAAAAATGGGCCAAAGAACTAAATAGACATTTCTCCAAAGAAAACATACGAATGGCTAACAAACACATGAAAAGATGTTCAACATCACTCATTATCAGAGAAATGCAAATCAAAACCACAATGAGGTACCATTTCACACCAGTCAGAATGGCTGCGATCCAAAAGTCAACAAGCAATAAATGCTGGAGAGGGTGTGGAGAAAAGGGAACCCTCTTACACTGTTGGTGGGAATGCAAATTAGTACAGCCACTATGGAGAACAGTGTGGAGATTTCTTAAAAAATTGCAAATAGAAATGCCTTATGATCCAGCGATCCCACTGCTGGGCATACACACCAAGGAAACCAGAATTGAAAGAGACACGTGTACCCCAATGTTCATTGCGGCACTGTTTATAATAGCCAGGACATGGAAGCAACCTAGATGTCCATCAGCAGATGAATGGATAAGAAAGCTGTGGTACATATACACAATGGAGTATTACTCAGCTATTAAAAAGAATACATTTGAATCAGTTCTAATGAGGTGGATGA
>SJXQ01012483.1:0-15752 GCA_006408695.1 Aepyceros melampus | reverse complement strand
GCGGCACTGTTTATAATAGCCAGGACATGGAAGCAACCTAGATGTCCATCAGCAGATGAATGGATAAGAAAGCTGTGGTACATATACACAATGGAGTATTACTCAGCCATTAAAAAGAATACATTTGAATC
This sequence comes from Aepyceros melampus, assembly GCA_006408695.1. Lineage (NCBI taxonomy): Eukaryota > Metazoa > Chordata > Mammalia > Artiodactyla > Bovidae > Aepyceros > Aepyceros melampus. Next base: position 15,621 of record SJXQ01012483.1, on the reverse strand, counting down.
AATTCTAATGAGGTGGATGAAGCTGGAGCCGATTATACAGAGTGAAGTAACCCAGAAAGAAAAACACCAACACAGTATACTTACACATATATATGGAATTTAGAAAGATGGTAATGATAAACCTGTACACAAGACAGCAAAAGAGACACAGATGTATAGAACAGCCTTTTGGACTCTGTGGGAGAGGGCAAGGGTGGGATGATTTGGGAGAGTGGCAGTGTAACATGTATGATATCATAAGTGAAACAAATCACCAGTCTAGGTTCGATGCAGGATGCAGGATGCTTGGGACTGATGCACGGGGATAATCCAGAGAGATGGTGTGGGGCAGGAGGTGGGGGGGTGTCGGGATTGGGAGTTCATGTACACTTGTGGCTGATTCATGTCAATGTATAGCAAAACGAATACAATATTGTAAAGCAAAACAAACTAAAAAATAAAAGTTAAGTATAAAGAAAAAAATAAATATGAAAGCTAGAAAAAAAATAAAGTAGCTCTTTGAAAATGAAGTAGATCATATATCTGTAATCTTTGATGTCAAGACACATACTGGACAACAGTTGAATAACAGGGGGCAAAACATGTTAATAAGTCACTATTTCTTTCTTAAGACTTTTCATTCCATGCTTTTTCTGTCAGGCTTTTATTCTAATTCTTTCCTTAATCTTAACTTCGTTTGAGGTTAATATGAATTATTTATAATTTATTTCAGAAAGTATTTAATATAAATTTTATTATTGTTACTGTCATTCTATAAAATTTCCAGGGCTGAGTATCTCCTATTATGGCAACTTCAGGGAGTTGAAACTGTCATCCACCTAGAGATTCATTGCCTTTTCTTGCCACAACATGCTACCCCTATTCTCTGTAAACAAAACAAACAAAATGTAATGCTTGCTCCCTGGTGTCTCAGTGGTAAAGAATCCTCCTGCAATACAGGAGATGTGGATTTGATCCTGGGTCAGGAAGACCCCCTGGAGAAGGAAATGGCAACCAACTCCAGTATTCTTGCATGGTAAATCCCATGGACAGAGCAGCCTGGCAGGCTACAGTCCATGGGGTTGCAAAGAGTCGGACACGACTTAGAAACTGAACAACAGCAATTCTGTTGTCGTGTTTCTCTTGGTCTTTTCACTGCTAATTCATTCTTGGTTACTTATATTTGAATAAGCCATTTCAATTCTCGTCTGTAACATTGCTAGATATGCATTTAATTATAATTTTGTTCCTCAGGAGCCCAAATCAAAGTTTTAATCACTTCTCAACTGTTGATACATTCTCTGGTCAGCAGTCTCATACCCATTCTTCTCCTCATGTCATCAATCTTGTATATCATTGCCAAGCTTCTCTTCTAAAAGCAGCTCTTACTGCATCACCTTCCATATCCAAAACACTGAATTCATCTCAATGACCGCTAATTGCATCCATGCATTTCACACTCTGTGCATCATCCCAGAGGTTTCTCACCCTTCTCCTATACATGCACTAAGCTTCAAACAGGTGTCTGAGCTTTCTTGACTTGCAAATTTGCTAATGATGTGTCCTTTACCTGGACTGTCTTCCTCTTGCATGCTATAAAATTCTCTAAGCCTATGTATTCATTCTTTGATTCATCTAGCCACATTGATGACTAAGACAATCATTTTTCCTATCCTTATGAAGTTCCAGTATGGAGGCAACTAAAGAGAATTTTAAAAAGATCTTACATATAAGTGGCTGCAATTGTGAGAGGTGCCAAGGTGGAAAAGTTACTGGTACTATTTTCTAAAAATGAACAAACAACACAACTGAAACTTATTTTGACATTTTCTTTATCCCTTAGAACCACAAAGATTAACAATCATTCCATACTTATCACTCTCTGGTCTGTAATTATACTTATTTACAATCTGAACATATCCTCCTATTTGGGGGATTTTAAGTAACTCCAAAAACATCTATTCCTCTTAGATAAGTAATCTAAATCAGTTATTGTCCCTACACTGGACAGTAAGACATAAAAGTGAGACTACTGGGCTGTTTCTAGGAAAAAATGTCCTCTATCTTAAGAAAGATAACCGTAAGATTACATGGTATGTTTTCCTTCTTCTGGTCATTGATATTCAAGGTGTAATGCCTGGAAGTACAGCAGATAATTAGTCACCAGAATGAGTTCAATACCAAAACCAAGGATACACAATGGTGCAATAAAGGGAGATTGGCTCTTGATGATATCACTGGGCAGCTGAATGAACCAATTCTGTGGTACCCACAGACAGACCTATCTCAAAACTTGTTATTAGGTGACTTTCAAATTTCCCTTTCTGTTTAAGCCAGGAATTTGCAGCAAATAGTGACATATTACAATACTAGACTGTAAACATGCGGAGAATGGAGACTGGTGTCATTTTTTGCTGATAATCGCTGGTCAAAAATAGTAGTTGGGAAAATTAAAGTTGGATTTCAACTAAAATATTTTTCATGTATATTCTACCTCTGTGTGTATATGTGTGTGTGTCCAGGTTGTTAAGGACTACATCATTAGGTTTAAGGTCTCAGCTCAATTAGAATGTGTTTCCTATGATTCTATAGCACACAGGCTGAACACCTATGATGATATAAAAAGACAAAGAGGAAAAGTACTCAAGTTTGTTAATCTTATTCTTTAGTAAAGAAAGGATTCATGTCTTGTCTCCATAACAGTCCATAAACACAGTCAAGTAATTTGCAATTTTAAACAAAAAAGGTCTAAGTGTCAGAGAAGTTGAAAATATTGAAAACTCTCCAGAGATGACAAGACATATGAAGGCTGGCAAGGCACCAAATCAGAAGAGAGCTACAGGGATACATATGTGATTTCAGTTAACAGCTGGCTTTGGATGAATAGGTTGTTGAGATGAATCTTTTTTACTGTAAATGAAAGTCAGGGAAGAAGGCTTTCTAACAAAGGTCTCATTTCAAGTAATATAAATTACCATATGTCTTATGAACTCAAGAGTATAAACCAACAGAACCAGTAACTTATTTCACTATATGAAAAGCCCTCAATGGCAACATTGTAGCTGAGAAATACAGGCATCATCCATTACTCAAAGAAACAAACAGGAATGACTTTTCAAATGCCAGGTCAGATGAAGAATGTGACCATGTACCATAAAGAATGAGGTAGGCCTGGCTCTCAGCTCAAAAGTTTATGAAATATTTGATCCAAGAGACACATTAGATGAGAATATAAATGCGATTCAATTTTCTGTCGACTCAGGTGTAAATGAAACAGCAGGCTGTCAGATATTTCAGAGAGCCCTGCCTGCACTCCCTGGGTGCATTACCCTGTACATCTATCTGCCTTATACATCTTTAACTCCCATCAGGCTCTTTTATTAAGAACATGAGCAAGATTAAACATCATTTGTTATAATATCAGCGTTTGACATTTCCCAAGCTTCTTATTCTTAGAATACTCGAACACTGCGTTTTGCCTCTTTCCCACAGCAGCCCCACTAAAATATCAGAATTCTACAGAGGACCAATATTCTATATACTGGAGTCAAATAAAAATAATAGCCAATGTTTATTAAGTGGATTCCATGTGCCCGGAATTAAACCAAGCGCTTAATGTACATTATCTCCACAAATACGCATTATGAGACAGTTATTATCATCTCTATTCCCCAGAAGTGGAAATCGGAGATTAGAGAAGTTAACTCTCACACAGCTAGTAAGAGAATATGTAGCTTTGGAACCCAGGTCTCTGGGTTCTATGGCCTTGGCTAAAATGCTTCAGCCCTAAGGATACGTCCTCCTCCACCCCCTAGTGATGGTCAGTAGTAAAGGATCTGCCTGCAGTGCAGGAGACACAGGAGACAGGTTCAATCCCTGGATGGAGAAGATCCCTTGAAGGGGGAAATGGCAACTTACTCCTAATTCTCTTGCCTGGAAAATTCCATAGACAGAGGAGCCCAGTGCAGGCCAATAGGTCACAAACAGGTGGACGTGACTGAACACATAGCACAAGAATACCCTCACCCTCAACTTCATCCAGATTCACCGAAGCCCTGTTTGGAAAAGGGTTTCAGTAAAGCCCCCTGCAGTCCTTAGGTTGGGAAGACTTGGGTTCAGTCCTGAGGCTGGAAAGATCCCCTGGAGGACAGCATGACAACCTACTCTGGTATTCTTGCCTGGAGCATCCCCATGGATGCTGGTGAGCTACAGTCCATGGGGTCGCAAAGAGTCAGACAGACTAAGCAACTGAGCACACATTTCTGGCAAAGAGATCACTTGCTTAGCTTACAGTGAAGAACCATTGGTGGCTGACAGGACTAAGACTGGTTAGTGAATGTGCTGTCCCAACTGTCCAGGTGAGAAATAGCAACAGCTTGAAGGATCAAAGGAAAGGATAAACAGTAGACAAGTTTGGGAGGTAGCACAGGCAAGACTTGCTGAATTAGGAGATGTGGAGGCAAGAAAATTAGGGAAGGCACCGGCTTTTAGTTCTGGGGAAACAGGCAGCCAATATGAGACTTACATAAGAGGGAAGGACGGAGGTGGTCGGGGACAGGAAGGGTAGAGAACCAGATGGACACAGTATTTGACATATTGGCTTAGAGGTTCTAGGCATAACCCTTTACATACGATCAATATGCAAAAGGACATCATCCCTGAGGTCAGGATAAAAACCACCCTGTGGCTCAGATGAATTCTCTCATCAGATCTGTGAGAGAGAGTGAAGCTACAGATGGATGATGTGTCCCTGGCACATTTTCCAGGAGAAAACAGTTCTCCAGAGAGAACAGCAACACCTTCTTAGACTTGCTGTTTTTATTTGAAAGGATGAAAGTCAACTAAAGCAGAAGCAAGCTTCAAGTGTTCCTACAAGGCCAGAGGCACATGGACGGGTGTCGTTTTCCACTCTCAAGGCGGGCATAGTGGTCCCATGCACAAACACGGCTTGCGGACCATTCCCCATGTCATTCAGGGCGGTGTGACACTGGGACAATGCCACCTGGAAGTGGGGTGCTCCTCTCCCAAGCATAGGAAAGCTGGAGAACTCAGTTGGAGAAAAAGCATTATTTTTTTCTCTTTCGCATATATTTTTCAAGAACTACAGAGTACTTATACGTATGTCTCTTGCTGCTCATCTAACTGTATTATAATTATTAGTTTTGTCTGACTCAGTCATTAATCTGTTAGCTCCACCAGACGAGGTACTGTAACTTTTTAATGGTTGAGTCTGTGGCCATTACACATAGGCTTCAATAAACATTTGGTGAATGAATGAACTGAGGAGCTTGTTTGCATACAGAGAAGACAGGTCATATTCTGCTCAGCCTCGGTCTAATAATATTTTTCAAGAACTACAGAGTACTTATACGTATGTCTCTTGCTGCTCATCTAACTGTATTATAATTATTAGTTTTGTCTGACTCAGTCATTAATCTGTTAGCTCCACCAGACGAGGTACTGTAACTTTTTAATGGTTGAGTCTGTGGCCATTACACATAGGCTTCAATAAACATTTGGTGAATGAATGAACTGAGGAGCTTGTTTGCATACAGAGAAGACAGGTCATATTCTGCTCAGCCTCGGTCTAATTTTAAACTAGAGGAAAGTTCTGTTTGGCTACCTCACTCTCACTGGCTGTCTGCTTGTGTTTGTTGTTACCTTCTTGTTCTCTTCCCACCTCCACCACTACTGTATTCCTCCGGCTGCCAAGGCACTGGCCTGGCAATGGCCTCTTTTTTTAAAAAAAAAAATTAGGCAATGGCTATTTCTCTTATTCGCTGCCTCAAGGCTCTGCAGGAAGTCTGCCAAATCACTGACAGCCAATTCATAGACAGACAATTCTCAGGATGGCAATGTGAAAACAGCCTAACCAGTAAGCTGCTGCTGCTAAGTCACTTCAGTCATGTCCGACTCTGTGTGACCCCATAGACGGCAGCCCACCAGGCTCCCCTGTCCCTGGGATTCTCCAGGGAAGAACACTGGAGTGGGTTGCCATTTCCTTCTCCAATGCCTCATAGTGAAAAGTGAAAGGGAAGTCGCTCAGTAGTGTTTGACCCTCAGCAACCTCATGGACTGCAGCCTTCCAGGCTCCTCCATCCATGGGATTTTCCAGGCAAGAGTACTGGAGTGGGGTGCCATTGCCTTCTCCAGGTTAAAGCCCAGTAGTGGTTTTATGGGTGAAAGATTCAGGGAGAAGAACAGAGGAGATGAGCTGTGTTTTGCGATGTTTTGCCTTGGTATTTTTTTTCTTGAGTATTGTTTGAGATTAGTGATATCATTTGACAGTACTCTTTGTCTACTTTCAATAAAGAAGAAAGAATTTGCTCAAAGTTTTCCTATGAAGAAACAGCAGGACAATTCAGATTCTACCTTTGGCCCCACCTAGCATTCCATGCAAAGGCATATATCAGCCTCTAAAAATTATTCCTGCTCTCTATCCACTATAAATGATTAGTACCTCAATAAAACACACTTTTTCTAAGGATATACTGCCTTCAAAACTGCCACTGCACTGATGAGAAATTATGTCACTGAATAAACCATACATGGAACGGACTGGTTCCAAACTGAGAAAGGAGTACGTTAAGGCTATATATTGTTACCTTGATTATTTAACTTACAGGCAGAGTACATCATGCAAAATGCCAGGGTGGATGAAGCACAAGCTGGAATTAAGACTGCTGGGAGAAATATCAATAACCTCAGATATGCAGATGGCAGAAAGCAAAGAGACACTAAAGAACCTCTTGATGAAGGTGAAAGAGGAGAATGAAAAAGCTGGCTTAAAACTCAGCATTCAAAAAACTAAGATCATGGCATCCAGTCCCATCACTTCATGGCAAATAGATGGGGAAACAATGGAAACAGTGATAGACTTTATTTTCTGGGCTCCAAAATCACTGCAGATGGTGATTGCAGCCGTAAAATTGAAAGACGATTTAGAAAGATGGTAACAATAACCCTGTATGCGAGACAGCAAAAGAGACACAGATGTATAGTACAGGCTTTCGGACTCTGTGGGAGAGGGAAAGGGTGGGATGATTTGGGAGAATGGCATTGAAACATGTATAACATCATATATGAAATGAATCGCCAGTCCAGGTTCAATGCATGATACTGGATGCTTAGGGCTGGTGCACTGGGATGACCCAGAGGGATGGTACATGGAGGGAGGTGGGAGGGGGGTTCAGGATGGGGAACACATGTATACTTGTGGCGGATTCATGTTGATATATGGCAAAACCAATATAATACTGTAAAGTAAAAAAATAAAATAAAATAAATGTGTTTAGAGTCAAAAAAAAGAAAAGAAAGAAAGACGCTTGCTCCTGGAAGAAAAGCTATGACCAATCTAGACAGCATATTGAAAAGCAGAGACATTACTTTATTGAAAAAGGTCTGTCTAGTCAAAGCTATTGTTTTTCCAGTTGTAATACATGGATGTGAGAGTTGGACCATAAAGAAGCTGAGCACGGAAGAACTGATGCTTTTGAACCGTGGTGTTGGAGAAGACTCTTGAGAGTCCCCTGGCCTGCAAGGAGATCAAACCAGTCAATTCTAAAGGAGATCAGTCCTGGGTGTTCATTGGAAGGACTGATGCTGAAGCTGAAGTTCCAATATTTTGGCCACCTGATACAAAGAGCCAACTCATTGGGAAAGACCCTGATGCTGGGAAAGATTGAAGGCAGGAGGAGAAGGGGGTGACAGAGGATGCGATGGTTGGATGGCATCACCAACTTGAGGGACATGAGTTTGAGCAAGCTCCGGGAAATGGTCATGAACAGGGAGGCCTGGTGTGCTACAGTCCATGAAGTCACAAACAGTCGGACACGACTGAGTGACTGAACTGACTGAACTGATGTAGCATTAGGAGGACTACCTTCAGGAAACCACGTGTGTCTCTTTCATGTTTCTCCTTCTTCGTAGATTCAGATACATTAATGTCATCAATGTAAACATTTTTGGAGTATGTACAGGTCACAGATTTAATTCAGTTACATTGATTTAAAATGACAATGAGAATATTTTAAGGGAAAGAAGAATGAGAACCTGAGAAGCTACCATTATTTTGGGATGTTGGATTTTGAGCATTTGAAAAGCATTTCTATACAATTTTTCACCAATCTTAATCTAGTCATTCGACCTTCAGAAGAAAATAGAATATCATATACATTGATATGTTAAGATAGGAAGCAAACTGTACTTTTTACTCATTAGATGTTCATTTCCATTTTTTATAAACTTAATATAAAACTGATTATAATTTTGTTTCTTTTCAGACAATTATATGATATAAACAAATACTATAACTATAGTAAACTAAAATTTTTAAATTTAAAAATAAATTAATTGAACCCAAAATCATAATTAAAGCTTATATTGATTAAAAGTTCATCATGTATAAAATGGCTAAGCACCAAAAAATAAGTTACTTACTAATGATTAATGTCATTCATTGCTTGTTTTGAGTTCGTTAGAAGCACAGTGTTGAATTAAATCACTAGATAGTGAAGTTTGAAATAAAATCTGTTATTTTCCAATAACAACAAAGCAAGAGTTATAATGATTTTAGAACTCCTTGAACTGAACTACATAGGTAAGATCTTGGCTTTAATCCAATGGAACACAAGCCACAGTGCCTCTGAAATAACATCTTTCATTAGGATTGAAGCATTTGCCACTGATCAAATAGTCTACTATATGGGGGTCATTATTATAAAATGAATGAGAGCTTGGTCCTTTCTTACTAATCAGATAGATAGGAAGATAGATAGAGGCAGAATTATTTATATGATAAATTTTACACCACAGACTCCGTATATTTTGGGGATGTGTGTTGGATGTGCATATTAGAGAGAGAGAGTATGTGTGTGTATGAGTGTGTATGTGTGTACATGAAGCCAGAGACAGTTCAGAGCAGTAGTTCACAGTTGGACTGTGGAGTCAGACTGCAGATGCAATGGTTGCTCGTCCCAGCTTCATTGTCTCCTAGCTACACTACTTTGAGAAGGAGCCTGACTTCTCAGCAAACCTTGTCTTTATGTGGGATTTTAAGAGAATTGCATGGACTTGTTGGAATTAAATGAGGACTTAAACAGGAGGTCCTGGAACAGTGCCTGGTTCAGTTTTACCTTTTACTGACAACCATTATGATATTCTTCTAACTTCTCTGTCATAAAATTTCCTAAAAATATTGGGTCAAATATAGTGTTCAGACAGCTTTTTCATATATATGTGTTTGAAAATAACACATTGCTAATAACTCTATGGATGACTTTGGTAAAATAACCTGTCTGTTATGCTATTTCTATATTAAATATTTCTATATTTTAACAGAGTTACTATGCTGTCTGCTAACACTGGACGAGGAGTTAATGAATGATTAATGAATCAGGCTAAAATTTCTAAGAAAGAGGATGACATAATATTATTACAGTATCTCAGGTGTTTTTTTTTTTTCTTTTGCCTTTATGTGTTACTTTGCATTCATTTCAAAGCAAGCCAACACAAAACTGCTAAATCAGAGTTTCTTTTGAGAGAGTTCTTTTTTAAAAGCGTGTGGGATAGAAGCAGTTGAAAGCAGAAAAAAAAAAAAAAAAAAAAAGGATGCCATAAAGGCAGAGGAAGTAGATTCATCTAATAGGAAGAAAAGCCGGAAAAAAGCAACACTCAAATGGTAAACTGCTTTCCTTCAGATCTATTTCTTTTCATGCTCAGTAGAAAAGGAGTATTCCAGGTTATTACTACATCAATCAGTTCAGTCACTCAGTCGTGTCCAACTCTTTCCGACCCTGTGGACTGCAGCATGCCAGGCCTCCCTGTCCATCACCAACTCCTGGAGTTTACTCAAACTCATGCCCATTGAGTTGGTGAAGCCATCCAACCGTCTCATCCTCTGTCGTCCCCTTCTCCTCCCACCTTCAGTCTTTCCCAGCATCAGAGTCTTTTCAAATGAGTCAGCTTACATATGTACATATAAAATTAGGGCTCTGAATTTGCCCCCAAATCATCGGTTTTAAACTATCTGCTCTTACTTTATTATGGTGGTATATAAAGGATATACAAAGATGAGGTCTTTTTCATTTGGAATTTAGTAAATCCCCTGTAAAATTTTATGTTTTAAATAAATCATCATCTGCCTATTCTATTGTCATTTGCTTCTTCATTTAATGTTTGGATCTGTGTATTTGTGGGTGAACACTGACCATTAGGAAAACCATAGTTAAACAATGGCAGGGGACGGGGGGAGGGGGGGATGGGAGACTTCTCTTTGTCACAATATACCAGACCAGATGGACTAGAAAACCTGAAACTTCTCTAAAACATATATTCAGATTTGCTCAAAAAGAAACTATCCAGGTGCTGGAAACAGAAAAGTAAGCCAACGTGCACTGGCACAGAAACAAACCCTTCGCAAGGTGACTGTCTAAGTAATCAAGTGGTTTGGGGCTCGGTGCCCACAGAGATCATAGATAATGAGGTAGCGACACCTGCATCAAAGCAGGGTCTGAAAAGAGCTGAATCTCTGCAAGAGGCAGGCAAGAAAAAATAACCGTCTCCTTAAAAGTAGGAGACAGGGACATGCTTCTGAACCACAGGTCAAGGGAAACAAAGTGGTCTTTTTGGTAACTTTTAAAACACTTTACCTGGGTTTTTAAACATATAGCATCTGAACAACATGGTAGCCCCAAACCAGGGAATGATAAAAACCTCTCTAGAAGTGGGGCTTTCCTTGTGGCTCAGATGGTACAGAATCTTTCTGCAATACAGGAGACTGGGGTTCGATCCCTGGGTCAGCACGATCCCCTGGAGACAGGAAGGGCTACCCACTCCAGTATTCTTGTCTGGAGAATCCCATGGATAGAGAAGCCTAGAGGGCAACAGTCCACAGGGTCACAAAGAGTTGGACATGACTGAAGTGACTTAGCAGATGTCTAGCAGTGAGCTAGTGATAGCACAGAAGCCTCTGGGAAAAAAAAAAAAAAATAGAGGCCAGTCAGACCATAGGAGATTTTAAAGATTTAGATGACTTCTTTATAATAAAAAAGTGACAAAATACATAAAGAAACAAACCACTAAAACTGAGAGCACAGAGCACACCAGCAGGATTAGAAACTCAAACACTTGATATTAACAACAAAAGATAAATGGTGAGGGACTTCCCCCTAAGGTTCAGTAGTTAAGACTATGCTCCCAATGTAGAGTACACAGGTTTGATCTGTGATAGCAGAACTAAGATCCCTCATGTCATAACAACCAAAATAAAAATAAATAAAATTCTAAAAGGTAAATTATAAAATAAACACATTTAAAGTTACTAAATAATTAAAAATAAACATACAATAAGATAATGCATATGAATGTAAATAAGCTTATAGGCAAATTAAATATCAAATTAAACACAGTTAATGAGGAAAACCGCAATACACTGGCAACCTGGTGCAAAGAGCTGACTTGGAAAAGACCCTAATGCTGGGAAAGATTGAGGACCAGAGGAGAAGGGGGTGAGAGAGGATGAGATAGTTAAATAGCATCACTGAGTCAATGGACAGAATTTGAGCAAACTCCAGGAGATAGCAGAGGACAGAGGAACCTGGAGGGCTGCAGTCCATAGAGTCACGAAGAGTTGGATACACATTAGCGATGAAATAACAGTAATGAGGAAAACAGTTAACTAGAGAAATACACGAAGGAACAAAGCAGAAAAATGTAAAGATTTTTAAAACATTAAAAATTTAAGAGATGTAGATGATAGAATAGGAAGGAACAAGGTGTAATAAAAGTTCTGAGAGAGAGAGGAGGGAGGGAAGGAGACAATATAAATGAAAATAAAAAAAATGAGAATAAATGAGTATTTAAAGGAAGAATGGCTGAGAGTTTTCCAGAATTGCTGAAAAACACAAATCCTCTGACAGAGGGGGAAATGAGATGTGAATGTGATTTGAAAATAAAATGCAAATCTGAGTCATCATAATGAAATGACCAATGACCAAAGAATATAGATCTTAAAAACAGAGAGAAAAAAACAGATTAACTTCTAAAGAGTCAATGTTATGCAGACGGCTGATTTTAGACTGTTCAAATGCCATAGTCGAAACCAGAAGATAATGGATTAATACTATTAAAAGGCTGATTGGAAGTAACTATTTTTCATAGAATCATGCCTGGTAAATGATCTAACATGAAGGAAAAAACAATCAGCTTCTTGTACCAGGTTCTTGGTACAAGAAGTAACTAATTTTCGTAGAATCTTATGCCCAGCAAATGATCTAACATGAAGCAAAAACTGTCAGCTTCTTGTACCAGCTTCTTGTGTCCTTCTGGGTTCTTAAGAACTAGAGGACATATTCTAGGAATATGGAAACTGACCCAAAAAGAACTGAGACGCAATGGTAAGGGAAGGTATCAGGAAGCATCAGAAAATATAAATAAGCATTGTCAGTAAAACAGAGTAACAATAATAATGACCTCTTTAGGGCATATAAACCATAATGGATCAAACTATTGAACAATAAAGTAGTGAGCAGAATTAAAACATTCTAAGATCCTTTTGTTGGTCAAGAAGCTTATAGAACTCTGCTAAGGCATGTTAAATGTGCATTTTAGAAGCATATATTGCATAAAGCAAGCATGCATGTAAAAAAGTAAGTGTAGTTTCTAAAGACAGGGAGGCCTGGCGAGCTGCAGTTCATGGGGGTCACAAGGAGTCGGACACGACTGAACTGAACTGAACTGAACTGAAAGAGCAAGAAAACAAGTGTGGACTTCAAACAAGTTGAAGGAAGTCAACAATGAAAGTCAGGTTCCTGCCTTTAAGATGCTTACTGTTGGTTGGGAAAGACACAGATATAACTTCACAAAACAGAAGATAAAAATCTGCTTTATTCTAGAGAAATCCAATCTCTTTTGCCTACACATTAAGTCCTTTCCCCTTTACAGCCTTAGGCAGGTAAAGAGTTCCGATAAACTTACATGTTTCCTAGACTTTAAAAGGCACAAGTTCTGGGCTTTGCCAAAAGCACATAACAGAAACAATCCATTATTCAACATATGCAGAGAGTTCTAACAAGTGTCTGCAAACTTGCCAGTACATGTGCTTTATATTAAGTCCACCCCACTCAGTCTCACTTCTTATACCTAAAAAACAACCATCTTGAAAGTAAAATAAATGTAACCAGAAAAATGTTTACATGCTTCCCATGCATACTGTTTTCAGAAAAAAGGATATGCATCTTTGTTCCCTTGCTGTCAGCACAACGATTTCTGAAGGCAAAAAAACATGAAGTGAAAACAGGAGGACTGCAAATAAAAAACAAAGCATCCAGGCTTGACATTCAGCCTTCTAGGGAACAATCCATCTTCATGTGTAAGGAACACAAATTCACAAAAAGATAACAGAACAACTGAAGAAATGATTATAAGGTCCATGTTGCTGCTAAAAGAGGATATATAACCAGCAGAATCAGGACAACAGAAAGGTGCTATAGTTAAGAAATATAATTGTACTAAGAGTAGATCAAGAGATATTGTTTTAAACAACAACAAAACCCACTTACAGTTCTTTTATTTCTTTTAAGAGAGAGACTAAAAAGGAAAAAATGGATTTGTGAGCTTTTGACAAATCTGTCTTTAACAATAAGTCGTTGAGCCCGTAAGAAATGGACTGAGATGCTTTTAAGCATCAGGATGTGTGCCATTCAGAACATTCCTGGGGAGGAAAAACTTGGAGATACATCAGAGCAAAATGCTACCTTTTGTAAAAGCAGCAGTGTGTCTCTCTTCTCTTGTTTTGATGTATGGTAAGCCAGCACTATATTTAAATAATCTATAATCCTTCCCAAAGTTCAGGAATGAAAAATGATGCTCTTCAGAACATTATTTTTAAAGGGTGCTGTGATGGGGCATCATACTTTTCTCCATCTGCTCATTATAATTGATAATATCCATCAAACACTATTATAATGTATTAGTTACAAGTCATAGTTTAGACCTGTACCATTTGCAGTCCCAACTTACTACATGATGTTAACAGACTCTTACAAGATGATAGTAATGAAACCACTTAGGAACCCAGCTATGATATCTAATATTCAAAACTCACCAATCAGCGCTTATTAAATATCTACTTCAAACAAAAAGTGCCAAGTATTAGGATCACATTTGGATTACGTGTTCAGGAAAACTGGGTACTAGGTCCACATCAGACACGTTAAAGCTACCTGACTTGGGCTTAACCCTTGTATGTCTCTGTTGTCTTATCTGCAAAATGGGGGAATGATAAGTGAATGACTTACACATCTCAAAGGAGAAATAAGTTGAAAATGAGAGGATAAAACATAGTGAAACTGGGTAATGACTATACTGCAGTATTATCGATCAACTCTACCAGCATAGGTAGTGCTCGGGGTGCAGGTAGTAGGTTTCTGCTACCTGCATAGATATTACTCTATACATGAACTTAATATCACGATGCAACTTCCATTTGAACATTTTCATTTGAAGAGACATCTTATTTTTCTTTCTAAAGTCCGATACTCCATTTATCACATCAAAGTGAAATTATAACTGAACAGAATTCTGAATAAATAACACTTTCTACTTTATTGCCAATTTATTTTTATGTTAAATGTAAAAACTCATGTTTTACCTTTTATTCATTAAATTATGGAAAGCAGACAAACATAAAAATTACAATGGATTATAAACTTCTGAATTTGATTTTCAGTTTGCCTTATCACCAAAGTATGGTCCAAGACATTAAATTTCTAAGCCATAATCCAGTTTATCTCTTACTAACAGCATCATTAAGAAATAATTTACATCAGATAAAATTCATCCATCCAGTTTTATGGATATATGTGTGTGTGTGTATACTTACACACACACACACACACACACACACACCACACACACACATAGTGCTCACTCAGCCTTGGGTAAATTGGTTCTCAGATACACAAACCATAAATTTAGACTTTCCAGGTGCTCCATTGTTCTAAAGTTTCCAGATGAAGAGAGAGAATTGGTAATGTGGTTAAGAGCACAGATTCCAGAATCTGGTTCCTTGGGGTCTGTAAACCAATTTGACTTCCTAAATTAGGCAGGTTCTCCATTAACTTCCTTGGTTTCCTTCACTGTAGATGGGGATATGATGGTGGCTCCATTATGGACTTATAGTGAGAGTGTGAGCCGCTCAGTTGTGTGTGACTGTTTGTGGCCCCTGGACCTCATCATCAGGCTCCCCTGTCCCTGGGATTCTCCAGCAAGAGCACTGCAGTGGGAGCCATGCCCTTCCCAGGGGGGCTTCCAAACCCAGGTCTCCCGCATTGTGGGCAGATTCTAGACCATCTGAACCACCAAGAAAGCCTTTATAGTAAAGATAAGATGATGCAAAAGACACTTAGAAAAGTGCTTACTAGATGTTCAGTTCAGTTGCTCAGTGGTGTCCAACTCTTTGTGACCTCATGAATCACAGCACGCCAGGCCTCCCTGTCCATCACCAACTCCCGGAAGTTCACTCAGACTCACGTCCATCGAGTCAGTAATGCTATCCAGCCATTTCATCCTCTGTCGTCCCTTTCTCCTCCTGCCCCCAATCCCTCCCAGCATCAGGATCTTTTCCAATGAGTCAACTCTTCG